>JAPTHA010000016.1:13433160-13444960 GCA_029814585.1 Gymnapogon annona | reverse complement strand
TCTATCTATCTATCTATCTATCTATCTATCTATCTATCTATCTATCTATCTATCTATCTATCTATCTAATTTCACCGGCACATATCGCAAGGTTAATGAGTTTATTTCAAGTCTGTTTCTAGCAATATTTTAACGTTAATCCAAATGAAAGTGTCGGGGTTCAGCGTGGAGAACAATCTCCGTTCACGATGATGCAAAAATGCTACGTTTCTGGTCGGATGATGACATCACAAAGCTGTTTTATATTAGATAAACATTTGGACACCAGAAAAATCCAGAGGAAAACTTGCTCTAGTGGAGTTGTAACTTGAGATTATTGTGATTGTGACAGATTGAAGAACTCTGGACTGGACGTAAGAGTTGTCATGGTGAAACTAACTTGTTTCCGCAGAAATGGAATAGTTCTTCTAATGACCTTTTGACCTGTACTTGTTTCCTGTGTGTTTTTTCACCATCGGATGTTCTTAATTTATATGTTACTTGAGAAAAGTGGAATGTTATCGTCATTACATTAGATACAGCTTATTGACTTTGTGAAGCAATGAAACAATACCTTCAGCTTTTTCCCTTCCGGGGTCGCCACAGTGATCCATGTCACATATTTGATTTGACAGGAGTTTTTACGTCGGATGCCCTTCCCGACACAACCTTTGTATTTATCTGGGCTTGGGGACTCGTACAAAGATACACACGCCCCCTTGTGGCTACAGTAGACAGCAGCGTGAAGGGTCTTGCCCCAGTACCTATACTGGGCGCTCATCTCAGGAATGGAACCCGTGTCCTCTATGCACCAGCTCGGTGCCTTACCAGCTGAGCTATCCAGCCGCTAACTTGCTGCTAACTAGCAAAGCAATCATTTCATGAACGTTTTGGCTCATTTCTGGACACATATGATGGATTTACGAGTTACAGTTACAACATGTTGTTGACTTTTTCTGACTTACACTGTGATCCAACGCTTGTTTCTAAAGCTGGAGACATGAGTCCACAGGCTGTTATCATGGAGATAAACAGTTGTTAGCGCAGAAATGCAGCGAACATCAATAAACAACCGCCTCCCAACAAAAAACACCGTAACACCAACGCCACATAAGCGAATGCAAATCTTACACACTGAACCTTTAATGTAATTACTTGACATTAAAGCCTGTCATATTCCATGACAGACTGGTTATACAGGTCTGGGGGTCCGCCGTGGTGCCGATGTTTCCCCCTGAGGAGTACCTCTCTCCACCCAGACCCACGGTAAACAAGTGTGCTTCCAATTATCCATCGAAGTCAGCTGACGGGTACGGTTGATATAAGTGTGTCTGTGCCGTCAGTTCCTCGTGTCTGAGCTCAAAGGCTCAGTGAGCTGAAATGTGCATTAGTTTAACTGGGTCTGTAAAGATGGTGAGGCGCTTTTTAATTGGCAACACAGATTGCCTCAGTCATTACAGAAACTGGTTTAGGTTGACTTGAGTGAGGCCAGATGCCGGGTGAGTGCTCCTCATGAGACGAGAGTCAGGCAGCAGTTTAACTGAGCGGAATCTATAGATGGGTGTGTGGCGCACAAACAAGCAAACAAAACCTAAGTGCACGCCAGCTTGTAAAGACAATGGCTGGGTGTAAATTCTTCTCACAAGTGTGGTTGTGCAGTAAAATGGGAAAATATAACATGACGCTGCCGTTAAATTCTTTAATGGCAACTTAAAGTGAATGTTGTCAGTGCGAGGAGAGGTCCGAGCCACACGCACTATGTAGACAGCAGGCTGTTGGATGTTACTTATGGTCTGTAATGCATCTACACAGACACACATGAATAAGGAAAATCACATTGTATCGCCTTTTGTATCATAATGTATGGACTGGGTGATAAAACTGAACAAAAATTGCAACAAGATTGTCTCCCATAAGGCATTAAAATTAGAATGACGAAATGCATGCAGAACATCCATGCATTTTTAAATGTATTTAACGTTCCGTAAGTGAGTTTTCTCTTATAATATAATAATTTCTCTTATAATATCATCTGCATTTTGCATTTTTCAGCTAAAATCTTGGATTTTATTATTATTCATTTACAGACTGTGCAGATATTTATAAAAGCTTAGAATAACAGCTTGTAATAATTCACAGGTTATAAAAGAGCAGAGAAAAGGGAAACAAAAGAAACTTTTTCCACAAATTATCTCATTAAATGAACATAAAACAAGTGTCTACAGCCACCGTTGTTTGTCAAAGCACACAAATCAGTGTTGTTACAGTGTTGTTACCGTGTTTTAATGTTCACTACTTAGCTCCTGAAACTACAACTAAGACACATCTCAGGCTGAAAAGTGAGAAACTATCTTTTACCAGAATCATTTGAGTGTATTAATAGGTTCAATAGATAGATAGATAGATAGATAGATAGATAGATAGACCTTTATTAGTACCACACGGGGAAATTTCAGGTTACAACAGCACACACAAGAGATTCTGCAAATATGATAAAAATAAGAAAATATGAGACATTCCTAATAACATAAATATATAAATATAAAGAAAGAAAAGAATGGGTTGAATGCAAGAACAAGATCAATAAAGAGAATAGTCTATGAACAGTTACTGTTATTACTGTTATAACACCTGACAACTGCAGAAAGATACTGAAATTAGTTATTGAAAGATAGTAAGGACTTGACATCACTAGATACTTCTATTTGTTACTGGATGTTTAGGTATTTGACTCTTAAAAAGTTTAAAGACTGAATTCAGTCACTGAATTTAGAAGTTGGTTAAGACCGATGTGTTTTAGACGAAGCTTTGAACCAAACAATTCCACAAGAAAAATAGACTTAGACTTAGACTTCCTTTATTGTCATTACACAGACACACAATGAATCTGGTAACGAAATGTCATAGAATTGGCAGCTGATAACACAAATAAATATGGAAATAGCACTGAAATATTCCCATATTTAAACAGATTATCAGGAGCCGAAACAAAAAATGTGTAATAGTAAAATATTCTCCATCCCTGTGCATCTCCTGAATGGTTTTCTTCTTGAAGTGACGACACTGTGATGAAGTGCTTTGTGAAAATGCGACTCTGTCTACATTTGCCACAAATACACTCACATTAACACACTCGCAGTCACATTAAATTCTCGCCTAATTAGTGATGAAGTTCTCCGTATCGTGTTTAATTTGAGCCTAATTGAAAGGTTTTTCAGAAGATGTGCTCCGAGTCTCAGAGGAAACTGTGAAATAATGGAACATTGAATCATAATTTCCCCAGCGGAGAAGGCTTTAAGGCTATTATTTCACCCTTGTGCTAATTTGGTCTTTCTGCCTGCGCTCTCCTCCCACAGACAGTAGAGAATGGGCTGTGTCCAATGTAAGGATAAAGAAGCAGCTAAACTCACCGATGACAGGGAGACCAGCCTCTCACACAACTCGGGATACCGCTATGGGTCCGACCCCACGCCACAGCACTACCCCAGCTTCGGGGTCACCACCATCCCCAACTACAACAACTTCCACAGCGCAGCCACGCAGGGGGTGACGGTGTTCGGAGGAGTCCACACGTCCTCGCAGTCGGGGACGCTGCGATCCCGAGGGGGGACAGGTGAGCACAGAGACTTTTACTGAGATGCTAAATGAAAGGTGTGAGCTGCCCGACGACGCGTGGCGTGACGATGTGCAGATGTGAAGCCCGTCATCGTGTGCGTCTGGTGGAGGATGTTGGACACTCGTCCCATCACACAGCTCTACTTCAGAATCAGAATGCTTGAATTTGCACTGTAAACATTGTCAACAACATTCACTGTGAAAGTCAGTTTGGCAACTCCACACGACAGCAGGTACAAAAACAGAACAGTATATAGAAGAAGAAAAAAAAGCAATAGTATAAAATTACGGTGAAAAAACACTGCAGTGCAAAAGGTCAGTTAAATACATTGCATCAAATATATTGTAGTGCAAAAGGTGCAAGGAAGGTGCTGGGGGGGGGGTAATTGCACATGTAGCACAATTGCACATGTTTTTGTGTGTGATGCATGGTTTGTGTGTGTGTGTGTGTGTTTTGGGGCTTATCGTTTCCTCACTGTTGCCTCTGTGCAGCCTTGTAAATATTGTAACAACTGACAACAACTGAATGACTGAGCATTATTTTCTGTTTTTGCATTTTTAATTTCATTTAAAAAATTTTTTTAAATTCTCTGGTTGTACACAGAGAGAGAGAGGTGGTTTGGGTGGGAATGTTTTTAATATTTAAAGCACTTTGTGATCCACTTGTCTGCATGAGAAGCGCTTTATAAATAAAGTTTGATTGATTGATTCTTGTACCTGATAGTGTGTATATGCTGTGTGTGTGCGTGCATGTGTGTATGTGTCTGTGGGGGGGTGTCAGTGGCAGTCTCCAGGCAGTTTGTATTATAGCTGTGTTATAACAGGAGTTAGATGATCCATATGCAAAATAAATGCAGTTCTGATCAGATGCAGTGACTTTATATTGAAAAGATTATATGTAGATTCTAAAAATTGTCCACAGTGCAGTGGATAAGCACGTTGATGGACAAAAGCCACCACTCAGTTCCAGTAAAAGCTACCATATTATGTTTAAAATATGTAAATACATAAGGTTTCCCTGTGCTTGATGTGAAGAGTCTGCTTTGAACTGGACAAACTATGACTTTTATTTTGAAAGTTTTCAATAGACTCCATGTTGGACGATGATAGAACCGTTGCATGGCTACGTTTCACTTTTTTTTTTACTCATCATTTTAACAGGTTTTGTCAGAACAAAGTCTATAGTTTGTTGTTGTTTAGTCAGTCTAATCCATTCTGCAGCCTTTTAAGTTGATTTTGTTTATGTACCAAACATTTTCACTTGCACTGCGACTAGATTTAGAAACCACGGAATATGTCAACCGCCGCCACGCGCTGAAACTCTGATCTGTGAGTTATTTCAGGTGGGTTAATGGCTTCTAAAGACAGGGTGACCTTGCGAGGGAAAGTATGTTCCTGTCATTAAATGAGGGTCAAGTTTCAAACGGAGCCATAAAACGTCAATCCCAGCGCTAAAACCGTCAACTCTTGGACCACTTTAGAGTGGCTCTGGCTGCGCTCCAGTGGTCAATAAAAGGCTAACGTTGGCTGAGCTACACCGATATTTTAATCCGGCGTTGTCCGATGGCAGGATTTTTTTTTTTTCTGGAGATACAGCTATTAATTAACCTCCTAAGACGGGAACTCTTGCATGGCATACATTATTAATTTCTCTTAGTTATTTGGGCTTCTTGGAACCTGATGAGTTTAGCCGTAAAAATACAAAGAATTGTATTTTTCCACAATATAGTTCCTGAGAAAAATGACGTCCACATATGAAGACATTCGTTTTTTTACATTTCAATAGAACAAATAAATTCACAAATGAGTGATGATGTTCAAAACTCTCTATTTGGCGCCTGAACATTTTTCCTAAGTGCAAAAACAAAATGCGAAACAACAATTGTGCTCCTGTGAGCAATATGGCTCATTTGAAGTGCTGTTAACAGTTGCGGGAAAATGCATATCTGTCAAAGTCGACATTCTAAACAATTTGTATTTAGTTTTCTAAACTCTTCATTTTCATTTCTGAACATGGGATGAAACATTAACCATTTCTCCTCCTCTCCCACCCACTTATACTTCAAACTTTTTCCCCCGTGGGAACAAAAAAGGAGGAAAAAAAAGAAAAAAGGTCGGAATTGTAAAACATTTCCTCTTGTGTGGTGATAATGTAGCGTCGTGATGAACTCTTCTCGCTCCACAAGATGAATGTCTCTTGGCTGAAGGTTTTAATGGAAAACACAGTGACCTAAATCATCCCTGATCCTTCTGACGAGCGCAGAGATCAGACGTTGTGCTGAATGCTGCAAAAGCCGGCCTTTAAAGGTGCGTACACGCGCTGTGTGGATTTAAGGCATCTCTGGCTCTGGTGTAAACTCCAGACCCCGTTTTTTGCTGAAGGAAAGATCTGGGCACCGATTAGAAAACAGGCTCTGCGTTTGTGGAGTCAGCACCGGCAGAATATCATGAATATGAAAGTGCTGCAGGCGGCCGGAACAAACAGCATACATGTATCTCACATCGCAAATAAGAGGAGGGAAATAAAACACCAGGGCTGATTAAGAGCAGGAACGTCACATGACCCGGCCGCGAACCGGTTCACCTTCGACCGTTGTTGAAACCCTTACTGCCGACACACTCAGGCGTAATGTTCAGGTCTCCAGAGTGGCACTGAGCGTCCGGGGACTATTTAGATCAAATCAGAAAATGAAATGGTTCTACAGTTTCAGGCTTGTCATGAGGTACAGGGGCTTCAGGGGTCGTCCACCAATCAGATGAGTGCCGTTGCCCAATCTACTGAGACCTTCACAGCATTAACTGTTCACTCACCTTTCAGAGGAAGTCGTTTCCTTGCATCCATTCATCCATTCATTTATCCCATGGATCCAGTCTGAAGATGTGCAAAAAAAACGAAAAAAAAAATAAAATAACTGGAGACATTGACTGTCGAGTGTCATTTTAGTTCTAAACTCCTGTGATACTGTGTCTGACACTAATATTTGGCATCATCATAGATCCACTGTGATTTACTTATAAGGCACATGTATAAATGCTAAGTTGAGGCATAATATTGCGAATATTGAACTAAAAAATGTTCAAGTTATTCTCATTTTCGTCAAAAGGACAGTTTGTAAATGGCAAACATTTTTAGTCATTATTACTGGGTGTCCGCGGGTCCTAAAAAAGTCTTAAATTTGTCCACAATTAAGGCCTTAATTATCCTTCAAAATCACAATTAATCCTTAAATCTGCCTTTCAAAGGTCTTAAAAATGCTACGAGCACAGTAAACAAAATCGCAGTGTATTTTCTTACACTGCGCAGTGAAATCTTTGTGAAGAATCTGAAAAAGAAATTTAATTACTGCCCAATGGAGCAGAACCAGCAGCAATCATACATTTGTTTGAAAAATCGTCAGATCTTTCAAACTGTTACAAGTTGCCGATGTTCTGCCTACAGAGTTGTGATCTCGATGTTTGTTATTTTTCAGAAGTTCCATTAATTATATGAACAGAACTATTTGCAATGTGGTCAGACTTTTTGCTGTCTCACAGATGAAAAAATCTTAAATTTAATTAAGTTGGCCATAAAAAGGTAAAAAGGTCTTAAAAAGTTTGAAATTTCACTCCCTTAAACCTGCAGATACCCTGGATTATGTTACTGTTGTACTGGTCTGATCCACTTGAGGTCAAACTGGACGTTATGTAACCACTGAACTAAAATAAGTCTGACACCCCTCATGTAGGCGTCGCACATCGATCGGAAATTTAGAATAAAATGTCTCAGCTCATGGTAGGTTGGTGGTTATTATGGTCTGGCCGCTGATGCAAAGGTAACAGATGTTGTCCGTAGACTAGTTTGGTTTCTGTAAAGTAAATGACGGTTTTATTTCTAACCTTATTTCGTTGCACATTAAAGTTGGGCAGCGCATCATATGGGTTCAGCATCATCCTTGCAATGTAGCCACGTGCACGCTCACGTTCTCACAGTGTGATGACAGTCTGGCCAGTGTCCAAACGAACTGAGGTTTGATCCTGTCATCAGGATTGTTTGGACTGAGGTGGAAAAAAAACCTCCCATGTCTCCTTCTGGCCCTGCGAAACAACAGCTTCAATAAGATCCAATGTGTTCAATTCAAATGTATTTATATAACCCAGTATTACAGATGAAAGCCTTTCATTGTCTGCTTTTGTAACATAACATATTGTAACAGACTTTAAAATTGTTGTGTTCTATTCTAAGTTGTTGTGTTCTGATGGGTGTGTGCCGGTGGCCGGAGTTGGGAATTTCGGGGTGCAATTGAACGCACTGTGGAGTTGGGTTGACGGGCTACGTGTGTGCGTGTGGAGCTGGAGATAAGAGAGACGTGCTCGGGAGGGAATTATTCTATTATTTTTTTTGGCGTGGTTACGGCCGACAGTAACCGTCTGAGTTTAATGAAAACAGTAAAGAGGCAAAGCTCTCTGTGCCTCATTAGGAGACGCTACAATATGGTCCACGTGTTATAGACAGAGGAACAAACCCAACATTCCACTCCTTCCATTCAACCCACACATGCTGATGTTTCCTCCTGCAGGGGTGACTCTGTTTGTGGCTCTTTATGACTACGAAGCCCGGACTGAAGATGACCTCAGCTTCAGAAAGGGGGAGAGGTTCCAGATCCTCAACAGCACGTAAGTGTGAAAACATGTAGATGACAGCATTAAGGGAGGTGGTCTTATCTCACCGCCCCCCCCCCCCCCAACGTTTGTGTTGTGTGTATCGAAGAGGTTATAGAATCAAGACGTATGTAACCCGTAACGTCTGACACATCTGATGTGTCCTAGTGCTAACGTACTGACACATCTTATATTAAAAACAGAATTAAACGATTCAAAAGAGTGACTCAAACAGTACAAACATGATACTAAGGATGGGTTCTGTTTAAAGATGAAGAGTGAGGCCCAAACAGATTGCCCTTTAGAACCATGTCGATCCCCATAGACCTCCATGTTTAACCAAGTTCACAGCAGAAATAAATACTTTAAACTTTAAAGTCCTTATTTCTGCTCAATACGTCGATCGCGATCTACCAGTCGATCGCAAAGGTATTGTGGGTAGATCACACGGCATTGAAATTTAGCCATCAGCCTATCATCGTGAAGCCAGTGAAATTGGTCACTTGATTGACATTCGGTCTGACCAATCACTGAGCATGCGCACATAACCGAGCGTTATAGCAAGCTAGTGAGTTGACCAGTACGTGGCGTCAGGTCCACACGTGGAAAAACATTGTTAATATTCTTCTTACGTCGCTATGTCGGCGGGAAATAGTCCGACAGTCAATCAAGCGGAGCGTTTACTAAAATTGCACAACGTTTTTACAGATTTTAGAACTCTGTGCACACATAAGGCGCATCAGCGCATCAGAGTAAAGTGATGACAAAAAATGTACATAGTTGCACTGAGAGATATGGGTTCACACAGTTATGCAAGGAACACTAACATATCTGTCCATATAAATAAATGTCAATGTGTGTAGAAATAAATATATATTTTTGCAATGTTATAGTAGGTAGATCATTTTGACTTGGTCGTTTTAAAAGTAGCTCGTATGCTGAAAAAGTGTGAGCACGCCTGCTTTAAAGAGACGGTTTTAGTCTCTTTTGCTCATTAACCCATTCATGGCCACTGCACCGAGGATGAGCGGTTGTACGGCCGTGTGTCACAGGTCACCGCTGAGTTTATGTTTATTGAATATCGTCCACCGTCACAGGATCCTGTCATTTAGATTAACAGAACTTGATTACAACATCCAGTTCGTCGGAGTGACAACCGTCAATACTGCGTCATGTGATCGATCAGATCAGTGTGCCTGCTCATCCCGTGATAGAAGTCTGAGGTCACGGTGCTGTAAAGCCGATCCCCACATTCAAACATCCGACAACAGCCAGGCCTGTATCTTCATTTACTGTCACTTCTTCCATAAATGTAACCCCACTTAGAGTTCCGAGTGGGCTAAATGAATTTATTTAACCCATAAAGACCCAAACAGGCTCCGGCCACCAAAGTCCTCTAATGATCTATTTTTAATTTTTGTTTATTTATTTTAATTGGAAAAAGTCCACTTCTCTTCAGTATTCTCTGTTTTTGATATAATAACAATACATTTAAATGTTAGTTTTCATGAAGAACTATTTTATCTTTTATGATTTATTTTTGTATTTGGTATGAGCGTCCACTTGGGTTGTGTCAGGAAGGGCATCTGTAAAAACTCTGACGTAACAAATCAAATTGGATTCACTGTGGCGACCCCGGAAGGGAAAAGGCCGAAAGAAATCATCCTTATTTATTTTTGTATTTAATTGATTTACGATGATAAATTAAATAAAAATCAAACCAATTTTATTTATATAGCCCTTGGTCACACAAAAGGCCTCAAAGGGCTTCACACGTCCACAGATGACGGTAAATGACCACATCCCCTGCTCTTGACTGGAAAATACTTGATTTTCACTGGAAAATGTGTAATACACAGGGTAACAGTGTAATAAATGGTGATAAATCACTAAGAAAAATTCATTAGGAGTCCGACACTAAAGTAACACTGTGTCTTTGTGTGTAAAACCTAACTCTGTGTTTGGTGCAGTGCATTGTGTTTCAACACTGTTAAAACTCGTGGTGCATTTGCAGCCCTGCGTCACTTCACGCTCAGCCGTGCATTGACATGAATCATTACTTTATTTATCTTCCTGGTACCGGAAAACACATTCATGAAGGACTGACAGACAGAACCCAAAATGTGAATATGTGACTCCGCCCTCTGTCCTTCATGAATGGACGTTTCTTCATCTGAAAAGAAAAAAAAAGAAAAAAAATACATGGCAACGGCAAAAAAATGTCAAACTCGGAACAATAACGACTTTGTCCACTTTTTAAAACACAGTGATGATGATTTTTTTCTTTCTTTTTCCCTTCCGGGGTCGCCACAGCCAATCCAAGTTCCAATATTTGATTTGTCCAAGAGTTTTTACGTCGGATGCCCTTCCTGACACAACCCACTGGAGGCTTCTCCCGGGAATCAAACCCGGGTCCCCTGTGCAGCAGCCCGGTGCCTGAACAACTGAGCACTTTTTAAAACACAGTCCATAGTTTAAATTCATGGTTCCTCGCTGGTCATGACATTAGTATTGATCACTCCCGTCCTGACCTCCGTCCTCATTCTTGAACATGACTCACTGGAGCTCCTCGGTGCATTACAAAACAGCCGCTTTAAAATTTTCATGGTTTTTTTGTTGTTGTTTTTTTTAATGCTTTTGCTCTCCTCTCAGCTTTCAGAAAAGGACAGGTCATAAATCTATGCATCCGCTGACTCTGAATGTTTATTTGTGTCTGTGTTTGTGTATTCCGCTGGGCGTCCATCCTTCATCTGCCTCTGTCCTCCTCTGCTCAGGGAGGGAGACTGGTGGGAGGCTCGCTCTCTCACTACAGGTGGAACTGGTTACATTCCCAGCAATTACGTAGCTCCAGTGGATTCAATCCAAGCTGAGGAGTGAGTAAAACTTTTTTTTTTTACTATCGCAGCAGATACCGTCTCATAAATAATTAATAACTCATTTTGCCGCTAGACAGAAAGGTGATGTAGAAATTAAACACAACATTTTACAAATGTTTGCTTAAATTTTCTCCATATTCTCTCTCGCTCTCTCTCTCTCTCTCTCTCTCTCTCCCTCCCCTCCTTTTCCCTGCAGCTGGTATTTTGGTAAATTAGGCCGAAAGGATGCAGAGCGGCAACTACTCTCCAACGGCAACGCCAGAGGCACTTTCCTCATCCGCGAGAGCGAAACGACCAAAGGTATTTTGACCGCTTTGAAATTCCTCCGCTGCCTGCATGCCTTTGACTTTAAGTCCATAGACCAGGAGTGTCAAACATGCGGCCCGGGGGCCAAATGAGGCCCGCCAAAAGGTTCAAGTCCGGCCCGTGGGATGAATTTGTGAAATGCAAAAATTATAGTCCAGGTTCCACAGACTGACTGTGAAATATATGATTATAATAATCTATAAATAGAATTTAAAACATTTTCTGTGTGGAAATGTGCATAATTTCATTTAATTTTTCTTTATTAAACTAAAACAAAGTAGAATATCACAAAAATCATAAATAACCTGAACAAATACAAACAACCAGAAATGTCTGAAGAGAAATATATGTAATTTTAACAATATTCTACCTGTTGATAAATGTTT
>JAPTHA010000016.1:13397191-13409759 GCA_029814585.1 Gymnapogon annona | reverse complement strand
GATAGATAGATAGATAGATAGATAGATAGATAGATAGATAGATAGATAGATAAATAGATAGATAGATAGATAGATGAAATAACTAACTGAAATATCCAGCGGGGGATTCATTTCATATCCACTCCAATATTTTGTGGAATGCCTAATTAAAACGGAGTGAGATTAATTTGATTTAAATGTATCCATGCCTAAAACTTTGATTGACTTCCCAGAGAAGAGCCTTTGTTTTACTTTCTTCAAATTCCACGGTGCAGTGGTGACGTTGTCTTTTAATTCAGCTAAACTGTTTAACACATGTTCTATTTCTTTAAGCAACAGTCCACTCTGATCATCATCGCCATCAGTCCTAAATATAAAGCAGACATCGAGGGATCTGTAGTCGACAGTCACGGCCTCCACACCAAATATATTCACTCAGTGGTGAGGAAAAACAAATAAATGATATATATATACATACTGTATATATATACATACACATACAAACACACAGAATGATGAGTCATTCAGTGAAGCTGGTATTAAACACTGACTACTGACTGCTCCTCTGTAATTTTAGATGCAAACTGAATTCATTCAACAAGGCAGCTTGAATTTCAGATTCATCCCCGTTCTCTTCCTGAATGCATCCCAGGTGAGAGAGGGTTTATGCTAACGACCATGAAGAATTCGACCTGTTGCTTCTCGGTCTGACATGTGATTTCCACCTCAGGTCCATGTGCCCATGTGGCTTCAGAACACGCATGTTTACCGTTGGCCTCAGAACATGGAAGACCTGTTACTGCGGCTGTTGAGGGAGGAGAGGTACGTCGCTCCGCCCGTCCCCTTGGAACTCAGACTCATCATCAAACCTGTGGCCAGCGTTTAGTTCAACATGTGGCGTTTTACTGGCCACTGAAGAGGACAAAAGACAGGGCGGTAAGGGGAAAGAAAAGTTGAGTTGTAAAATGTTGAGTTTTTTGCCACACATTTGTACTTTGATACACAAGTATTTTTTTATTACATATTTACCCTTTTGTCCAAGAACATCAAAGCGTTTTGTAAACTTTTGACAATAGTCATTTGAGTGTACATTTGAGTACATTCACCTTTTAAATTGGAACTTTTCCTCAAGAAATATCCATGCTTTGTCTATTGTAATTTGATATTTTTCCTACATATGTACAGCTATAGAATCTCTGAGTGCATTTGCGCTTTTCCAAGGTCAATTTACCACATTAATCAATGACTTTCTGCACTTATTTTGGGAATTTGCCACCTTTTTTCTTGACAATGTACAAATAACCAGGTCTGTGAGTAATCAAACACATTATGCAAACATATCTGATGCCGAAAGGAAAATGTGAACACGACCTAACATGAATTTGTTCTTCAGGGTTCACAGATGTCTGTATTACTCCACTATTTCCAACGCAGTACAAATGTAGCAGCAACAATGAGCACAAGATGGTGCTGTTCATAAACACATATCAGACGTTTGTTTTGACCATGAGCTTAAATTTAACAACGTGGTGAAGTGAGTTCTATTTATAGACGCATGTTTGTTTTGAAGCTCCCACATGAAACCAAATGGGAGTTAATATGAAGAGACAGATATGTCACATAAAATCCCACTTAGTTTATAATCATCCACACAATCACAGCCCACCATGGACTGAAGACGCTGCAAAGTCATGTTTGCATGTATTTGTACTTCTTTAAGTGTCCCATGAGCATTTATTGGATTGTGGTTTGGTCTCTTCCACTGGTGTTTTTATAAAAAAGGCAGTTAACATGATTAATGCACTAAATCTGACACAGGTTGGAGGTGAGGGAGGGGGGGTGTCAGAGATTGAAACATGCAAACAGATGAACTGAACTGTGCTTTGTTTTAATGTTAATTTCTGGTCTTGTTCACATCTTTGTTTCATTGGATTGTATGCCTTCTGTTGATGCCATTATTGATTTACTGTAGAAATAAATACTAACTTCCCACAATAATTGCCTTAAGAATTTTTTTCCCAAAAGTACTGTATTTTTTTCCCTTAACCTTCAAACACACAATTTCTAGAGGCGTTTTTTTTTTTTTTTTTGCATATCCTGAAGAAAAAAAAAACATTTATGCAAGTATTTTAGCAGATTAGATACTTTTATTAGTCCCACACGGGGAAATGTCAGGTTCCATCAGCACATATAAGACAAGACACACACAGAGAGATACTGTAAATATGATGAAAAATAAGAGCGATTCCTAATAATATAGATATGTAAACAGAAATAAAGAAAAAAACAGATTGAGTGCAACAGTAAAGATGAATAAAGAGACACCATCAGTTATATAGTAAGATACAGTTCTATAGTTATACAGTTCTATAGTTATACCGTGGCTTTATGCAGAATACCGACGTGGCATTGAAAATGGGAACAAGATGGTGCCGTTCATTAAATGGCACAAGTTCTAATTTGACTCACGCATGAAGCAATTTATAAATTTAGAAACATGTTCATGTTCATCTTGAAGCTCCAACATGAAGCCACATGTAAGTCTGAGGTTCTGATCCCTGTGCGGCGAAAGCTCGACTTAAACACATATGGAGGAAGGGGCTTCAGGGTCTGTGGCATTTAGCACCTCTTAAAGTAACTTCTCAATCACTTCACGTTGTGATTAGTCCCAGTTCGAGGACACATTTCTGTGCCTTACCAGTAGGGGCTCCCAATTCAGCCATGGGATCTAACACACACCCCTTCAACCGCCAAAAAAGGCCTGGCAGTTGTGCGGCGGTCACGCTAAGAATAACCTAGACCTTGTGAGGGGGTACAGTTACCTTGAAGCCCCCCCCCGTGCTGCATTCTGGCCTATACCCATGTGAGGCACCAATAACATTGGGGGTGGGATGTGTTGTCCGTTCCCCCTCCGCCCTGCCCTGTCCTGTCCTGTGTTGCCGGAGCTTAGCTTGTTCCACTCCTGCGTTGCACCAATTCGCCTGTCCGTCCCCAGACCCCCCTCTGCAATGCTGCCGCTGTGGCAGCTCCAAATTCCCCAAATACTGTAAAGTCTGATTCTCATTTCCACTGATTTTTCTTGACGACGTTCAGCCCGAGGATCAATGGGCCACGAGACAAGGACCTGAACCGGAAATGGAATAATTCGACAATTGGGAAATTTTCATTGTGTAACAAGTGGATACTGATTGGATTTAGTGAAGGCGTGAGTGAGGGTCCAGTCGGTTCTGCATGAGGGGGCTTTGCACCCAACTCCAAAGACTACACCTGAAATAGTCTCCATACCACCATGGCTGAAGGTAGGACGACTGCAGAAACTGACCAAACAAACACCTTAAGACTAAACTAGAGCTCATGAATCCTCAACTAAGCAGAAGAAATAAGGAGTGATGTTATGATGTGATGCGTCTTCACAGGAAAATATGTGGAAAGTACAGTGCTATAAATACAGGATATCGTGTGGCCACAGTATTACCAGTGCTATCTTGTGACAGAGGACGTGAGTGTTAGGGTTAAGCTTAGGGTACACAACAACCTAGTTTTCAATTTCTTATTATTAGAAGTTTTATTTGAACACAAAATGAAAAGAAAGAAAAAAGCTAAATCAACTATTTGCTTGCGCATGTTCAAAAGGAGTGGGCAGAAGTCTGAACTTGTTAAATCCGGCTCCTTCTCCCTGTGTTATGTTAAATGTCTAACCCGCTTCCCTGAAATAACTACCACCACCACCACTAATAATAACAATAATAATCCATTTGAAATACACACATTATCACAAAGGAAACATAAACGAATGGTCTCTACAATAACAAGAAAACACACACAAAAAAAGAATTTCACATGAATCTTCTCCTCTGGATGAAGCAGCTTTATTTTATAGTTGATTGGCTGATGAAGCTGCAGAGTTTGAAGGGAAACCCACAGTATTTTAATATGCATTGTTTTCCTCCAGAAAAAGAACAGACTAGAGGTGAAATAGTGACACCAGCTGGTCATCGTCAATAAATCATTTTCTGGAGTGGACGCTTTTGAGGTTTAACGGTTTAAGCGTTTGGGGTTTGTTTTTTTCGAGGATTCCAATCGTGAGTCAGATTGGCTTCACTTCGTTCACAGTTTCAAGGTGTCTTTGACAGCCTGACGGCCAAAGTACAACGCAGCTGCTACTCATCCACTCAGAGGAAGGCCGTTGAACACCTCAGAGGCATTTCCCACTGAATCAGAATTGTCCTACATGTTTGGACTGTTCCACGCTGAAGTGAGAGAGAGTGTTGAAATGGCCCGACGCTAATCAATAATCAATGATATTCTATAGATAACACAAAGACCACTGGATGTAAAGCAATTGTGTTTTTGAGAATGTAATCCCCTGATTTGTAACTGGATAAGGGTCGTATCATAATCTCTGACCACAGACCACAGCCACCTTTAGGTGAGAGATTTGATTAAATATCCAAATTATTATATAATCAATGGCTTCCCTCACAGAAGATCTGCCAGTGTGACTAAAACAGGAGATGTTCAGGCTTCTTACTGCTGTTATGATGGATTGCAGCTGATGTTTGTTATTTTGGAGACATTGCAGTCCTCAATATCAGGAACTTCCACAGGGTTCAGACCCAAAGGTGTACGTTTGTCAAAAATGACAATATCAAGTGACAACTCACAGTGTGGCCTCGGTGATTAAGGGCAAACATTGTTTGAGTTGGCCTAGAAATATATAACACATGACGCACAGGCGGCTGCTATAAGATTATAGTATTTACTGTATGAAAAAACAAAAAAGCAGTGAAGCCTCTTTGATTTGTGAACGGCTTTGGTCATTACCAGGGTGATATTTTTGGACACACTGATGCCAATATTTTGATAAGGGGTGAAGCTGGGGGTCAGCAAATGGAAAATCGTACAGCTCCATTTGCTGACCCAAAATGACTCCAAACAACAACCATGTGGACTCTCTGATTAAGAAGCCTCTCTGTAATTTGAGGTTCCTAAATATTGGCACACACACAACTGTGAGTAATGTGAAAACACAACAATTGTAGATGACAGACCATATGATACACTACCAATTAGTGCTACCTTTAGCTAAGAGGCTTGGCATTAGAATTAAATCTAGACTATGAAGTCTAAAGATAAACTTCACGATAGAAATATATGGACAGTTTTGCTAGTGAAACATCTTAGACACAGCTATAGCACGACAGGAAAACATATTTTATTCAATAAACACAAACTCCGAAAATCTGACCCAGTAGACTCTTGTGTTAAATTATGCATAATTTTAAGCCTTAATACTGTTAATACGAGTGAGTTATTATTCCCATCGATATTAAATATCACTTGATTTGATATGTTCCTTTGATGAGGATTGCTTCAAGATGAATGGATTTATTATTACCTTTTCAGTGTTGATTTAGTGACATCTGTAAATCACTGTAACAGTATACAATATATATATATACTGTCAATTTATTATTATTCATTATTATACCCGCACTGCTGCTCTTTCTTGTTTTGTTATGTTTTTTTGCACTTCTGCTTAAATGCTAAACTGCATTTTGTTGCCTTGTAGCCGTCCATGTGCAACAACAATAAAGTTGAATCTATTGCAGTCTAATGTAATCTAATCTAATCTAATGTACTGTTATGTAACCTAATCTCATTCTATCACAGTTAATTTGGTCTACAGTTGTTTACTTTAGGTTGTTTGTGCCCTTTGGTTTTATTTTTTAATCGAACTCACTCAGACTTTGTTTTTATGCAGCTGATTATTTTCTTTCCGTACCCAGGAGCCAAACCGGCCTCCTCTGCAGCCACGAGGTCCGCTGGAGCCACAGCAGCACAGTCCACCTCTCTGAAATCCAGAGGTCTGGGTCTCCTGAGGAAGATCAAACTATCTGTGGAGCTGGTGATCGCTCTGGCCGCCCTCCTGTCCTGGGTGGTCGTAGGCGTGGTGATGTTTGACTTTGTAGAACACAAGGCAGTTCCCGGTTAGTCATGAAGCCTCTATGGCTGAGATGAGCGTTTGTCAGTTTAGCCATAAGATGTGCAGAGTTGTCAGATACTTTCTTTGTTTGCGACTATTTTCAGACATTCAGCAAATCATTACGGACCCAGTACAAGCAGTAAACGACGCCGTTGATGACGTATCCAGTCTGTTCCATAAGATTCAAGGTACAGAGCCAACAGTGTATTGATGAAACTCCATTACATTCACCAAAGATGAAAGAATGCAGAACTCTCCGTATGTTATGTATCCATCTATTCATCTGTCCCTCCATCCTTCCCTCCTTCCGTCTCTTCCCTTAAGAATGTGCACCTGATTTAAGTAGCCCCGCGTCCGTCGCCACGTATACCGCTGAAGAAATAGAACTAGCAAAAGACGGGGTCGTTCGGTATTTTTCAGATGAGGACGGTACGTAAAAATCACACATACTCCACACGTACAAATGAACTGTGATCCTGAGCGTCTAATCTCTTCCAAAATCTGCAGGAAATTTCTACCTCAGTTACGTTGACCCCGTGGTCATTGGAAGACAAGCTTTCCACACCGCCGACGACTTCATGAACGACATTGGGGGCACCATCAGGGACAGCGCCTGTGCCATTCTAGACAGTGTAATTGATGTTATAAAGGACATAAATACAGGTATCGCTGTCACTACGAGTTACATGGTGACTCATGTTTGGAAATTTACCAGTGATAAACTTGTTCTTTCGTTCAACTTGATTCGCTGCTGGCTTTCAGCGCGATCCTTCTCAGTCCTCCATCTTGTACCCTCAGGAGACACCGACCTGAGCTACATCGACCCTGTGTTCATCGGCAGAAGTGCCTTCAGCGTCACTAATGAGTTCATGAGTGGAGTTGGAGGCTACATCCAGAACGTGCTCTGTACCATCATGGACACTATTTTAGATGTAGGAAAAGGAATTTACCAAGGTAATGTTTAACACCTTCACATATTCAAGAAGACTCTCGGTGTCACTTTTATTCGTTTTTCTAATAAAAGTTGTGTTTGGTTTTTTTTTTTTTACAGGAACTACTGATGTCAGCTTCGTTGATCCGGTGGTAATTGGTAGAAATGCTTTTCATGTCAGTAATGACGCTGCAGGAGGAATAGCAGGATGGATCCAGGACGTGCTCTGTGGCATCGTAGACACTATACTGGACATCATTAAAGGTACCGGCTCCTTCCACTGACACTCAGAGTGGTCACATCAGTGTCAAAAACAACTGACTTAACTCAACTCAAACATATCATAAGCAAACAAGAAGTACATGCAAGTCTAATGAAGTTAACTATTGATTATTAACTCTAATTAATAATTTAACTCATTAACTAATGTGTGTATGGTGGATATGGAAGTTATTGTTTATGTTAACTAAGACTCTGAGCTTAAAGTACACAAACAGTTCAATAAAAGTACTGTAACAGCACTGATGATCTTAAATTAATCATATGATATTATGGTAAATGACGCACAAGTGATTGTCATTTTCGACCTTTTTTTGTTTCTGTTTTTTTTTTTTCAAATCAAAGCTAAAAATTGTTAAATGAATTAACCGACTGGTGCTTTGGCTTGAATGTGTGTTGTTTTTCTCAGGAACCACTGATGTTAGTTTCATTGACCCCGTGGTTATTGGCAGAAATGTCTTCAATGTTACTAACGACTTTGTGAGTGGAATAACGGGATACATTCAGAGTGTACTGTGTGCACTGGTGGATGTAGTCCTGGACATAGTAAAAGGTACTGTATCATCAACATTTATCAGTTTCTTTCGAACGTTTTATAATTCTATGACACCCCATGAGTTGAGAATCAAGGTTAATAGAAATGACAGTAAGGATCATACATGGACTTCTATACTAATAATAATAATAATGCATACATACATGCATGCATAGATAAGTTATTATCTAAATAGGCAGCTATGTTGGTACTTAAAGTTTTTTAAATTGTTATTTTTATTATTCTTATTATCTTTTTTTGCACATGGATACCTAGTGAAACGCAATCTCATTTGTCTGCACTGCAGTTGTAAGTACAGCAATATGACAATAAAGTTGATTTGATTTGAAGTAGTACATATGACTAGCTATAAGCATACATTCACCACATGATAGAGAAAATTATAAATAAGGAATTCACCCTCAGAACTCATGTCTGGGTCAAATCTGACAATTTCACTCATTCCACATTATATGTATGATATACTGTTATTATCATCAATGACGCATGTTGAAATTCATGAATAACTGTGATGTTTAATATCTAAATATCTTCTTAAATGAATTAACCGACTGGTGCTTTGGCTCAAATGTGTGTTGTTTTTCTCAGGAACCATTGATGTTAGTTTCATTGACCCCGTGGTTATTGGCAGAAATGCCTTCAATGTTACTAACGACTTTGTGAGTGGAATAACGGGATACATTCAGAGTGTACTGTGTGCAGTCTTGGATGTAGTCCTGGACATAATAAAAGGTACAGTATCATCAACATTTTTTTAACCCTTAATCAATGTTTTTTGGCAAACTGCAAGATTTGTTAACCGCTTCAAAGCTCTTCGTAATTGCTTGGAACTGGCTCTATGACAGATACCATGGACGCTGTGGGACTCAGCCCCATGTCGGTTTTGAAGGGAATAAAAGAAACCACCACCGAACAGATGAGCATGCTGACAGGCTACCTCTCCACAACACTGATGGGCGATCAAGGTCTGCTTTCACATTTGACTCTATCAGCCACCTACAGTATGTGGCGTTATAGTTGCTGGTATATTTTGTGCGTTAAACTAAGCATTGTGGGATGTTATTTCAGGTATTATGCCTGAAGTGTCAGTCGATCCCATGAAAGTGGTCGAAGACGCCATGTTGGAGTTCAGCGACAAGAAAGATTTGTTCGTGGCATACTTATCGAGCATGGTGGTTGGTGATCAAGGTATGTGTGGTGGGACTGGTTGTATTCTCTTCCAGATGGGTTAATAGTCGCAATGTGAAGAATAGATGAATCCATACAAGATAATATGGTGTATTACTGATGTCTTTTGCAGGTGAACCTGTTACTACAGCAGATGTCAAAGTAGTAACTGAAAAAGGTTTGAGCTTTTAATTCAATACTTTCTTGCCTTATTAATGCAGTGCAATGAACTGAACCAGGACTGCTTTTCTGTGTACTGTTTTAGATGACTCGTTAGCACCATCGTCTGATATAACTATGGTGCAAAGGAAAGGTAATTGCTAATTATATTGAATACATTATTTATTTGGGCTTGAAATGAAAATAATTCCGTTTTAATTATCACATTTCTCTTTGACACACAGGTGAATTCCTTCCACCTATTGAAAAAGGTAAGTAATGCACCATGTTACAGATGAAGATTATAAGCATATTTTGGGACACGTGTAATTTTTGTCGCTGCCAAATAGTGTGTACAATTATTTTGCCATGTTCTGCTGTTTCATGCATGTTTGCCCTGATTTTTGATGTTCTTGCTCCTTTTCTGTGAATTGTCTAATACCAGAGGCCTGGGTATTATGTATTTTTCAATACTGTTGCATGCACACTAAGGTAATGTCAAGCAAATAAATGTCTGTGTGCAACCAAGCTGTTGTGTCTCATCCATCCTTTTGTCGAGCTGTTTTATCGTATTTTAATTTAATGTATCGTGTGAATCTAAGTGTATGTGGTTTCTTTCCAAGCGTTGTGAATATGTTTGGATTTATGGAATAATGCATGATAATTAGTATTCTGGACCATGTAATGCATTTTGCAAAATCATGTCTGAATGTGCAGCATCCTTCGAATTGATCAACTGTCTATAATAAACTGCATGAATGGACCTGGATTGACTGAACTTGGTGATGAATGTTTTCACAGCGTTTTATAACATAACATTATATTTAGTAGTTGGAACTGGTTATGCAGTTTACACCACATGTATAAAAACTTAGAGCTTTAACATTAATTGTAGATTTTTATTTTTTTGGTGGGGTGAATTTCTTATCCAGTTTGAGTTCCCCTCAAAAATGAGCTTCTTTTATGAGAATATTTTTTGCAGATTCATTTCGTAAATTGGTTATTATCTTGAAGCCTGTGGTGTACACTGTATAGTGTGATGAATGGCCATTATTCTTGTTCCCATTCCACTCCATCAAAATCCTTCTCTACCTTTAAAGCAAGATATGGCATGGATGTAAAAAAAAAAAAAAAGAAGTAGTTGTGGATCAGATAAAAACACATCACATGGTTGGTGGTACAGTTGCAGACACTGTGCACGATGCCAAAGACGAAGCTGCTCCTGCTCCAGAGATAAGAGAAGCCTCAGATTTAAAGATGGAGGAGAAGGAAACTGAGGCTCTCATCTCCAGTGAAGCAGAGAGTGACGCAGCACAGGAAGACAAGGGTACACACATGGTTTATCCCCATCTCTTTGGTTTTGCTCATTCATAAAATGCAAGGCCGCATATAAGGCATTAAATCTATTGCTATCATATTACTAGTGAAACTTGCTGAAGCTGAAGAAGAGAAACATGAACCATCCCAGGAAGACGATGACCAAATCCTTGCTGAGGAAGAGGAGGAGAAAAAGGAGGAAGTTGAAGAGGTTCATGCCGCACAGGAGGGAAAAATTACAACTGAAGAGGATGCAGCAGATACTGAGGAAGAGGAGGAAAAGGATGAAGTGGACATTATAGAACAACAGAGTTCTGCTGCAGAGGAGGAGGATGAATTAAAAACAGAGGAGGAGGAGACAGATGACCAAAAGTCAGAAGAGGAGGAGGAGGAGGAGGAGGAAGAGGAAACTACAGCTGAAGATGTGGCAGAGGAGGAGGAGGAAGAAGAGATAAAAGCAGAAGAGGTGGTGAAAGCTGAGGAGGAGGAAGCAGAAGAGGTGGCAGAAGCTGAAGAGGAGGAGGAGGAGAAAGAAGAGATAAAAGCAGAAGAGTTGGTGGAAACTAAGGAGATAACAACAGAAGCTGTAGTAGAATCTGAGGAGGAGGAGGAGGAAGAGCTAAAAACAGAAGATGTGGTCAAATCTGAAGAGGAGGAGGAGGAGGAGGAGGAGACTGAGGCAATAACAACAGAAGCTGTAGTAGACTATGAGGAGGAGGAGGAGGAGGAGGAGGAGCTAAAAATTGAAGATGTGGTCAAATCTGAGGAGGAGGAGGAGGAGGAGGAGCTAAAAATAGAAGATGTGGTCAAATCTGAGGAGGAGGAGGAGGAGGAGGAGACTGAGGCGATAACAACAGAAGCTGTAGTAGAATCTGAGGAGGAGGAGGAGGAGGAGGAGCTAAAAACAGAAGATGTGGTCAAATCTGAGGAGGAGGAGGAGGAGGAGGAGCTAAAAATAGAAGATGTGGTCAAATCTGAAGAGGAGGAGGAGGAGGAGACTGAGGCGATAACAACAGAAGCTGTAGTAGACTATGAGGAGGAGGAGCTAAAAATAGATGATGTGGTCAAATCTGAGGAGGAAGAAGAGGAGGAGCTAAAAATAGAAGATGTGGTCAAATCTGAGGAGGAGCTAAAAATAGAAGATGTGGTCAAATCCGAGGAGGAGGAGGAGCTAAAAATAGAAGATGTGGTAAAATCTGAGGAGGAGGAGGAAGAAGAGGAACCAAAAACAATAGATGTGGTGAAAACTGAGGAGGAGGAGGAGGAGGAGGAGATAACAACAGTAGATGTAGTGGAAGCAGAGGAGGAGGAGACAACAGTAGATGTAGTGGAAGCAGAGGAGGAGGAGATAACAACAGTAGATGTAGTGGAAGCAGAGGAGGAGGAGATAACAACAGTAGATGTAGTGGAAGCAGAGGAGGAGGAGAGTTTAGCTTTTACCGCCACCATTAAAAAACATGTGGTGCCTGAGAAAACAGAAGAAAGCTTGGAAATAACTGACAGAGATGAAGAACCTGAGGTGGACATGGTTTTGGAGGAAGAAGAAGATGAAGAAGGAGAAACAGAGGGCGATGCAGAGATCAAGGTAGTGGTGGATGATGGCGCTGAAACAGAACCATCAGTCCAGACACTTGACCTGGAACATCTGCCTCCTGTGAGGCCTGAGGATGAGGGTGTCTCTGAGGAGGAGGAGGAGGAGGAAGGAGAAGCACCGACACTGATGCTTGTTCATGACCAAGACATCACCGAAGACCACGACGAGAACAACAACAACAGCGAAGGGCTGAAAACTGGTCCAGAGAAGCTGAAAAGAGCTGCATCCAGAGAGGATCACAAAGAAACACACCTTGAGAAACAGCTGGAGAAAGGTACACAATGTTTATACGTACATCACCAGATGTGTCTCATCTTTTTTCCATTGTCTGTCCATGTTTCTGAATGGTGAGTGTTCAGTCGTACATGCACTACCTTCCCAAAAGTATTTACTCACCTGCTTTGACTCACATATGAACTTAAGTGACATCCCATTCCTAATCTATAGGGTTTATTATGAGGGGGGTCCCCCCTCTGTATATATATAATCTCATATTGAAGCTATGGATTATATATATACAGACGGTGGACCCCCCTCATATTGAACCTATGGATTATATATATACAGAGGGTGGACCCCCCTCATATTGAACCTATGGAT
>JAPTHA010000016.1:13218850-13237270 GCA_029814585.1 Gymnapogon annona | reverse complement strand
AGACAGTGGGTAATTTAATCAGCCGGCTATAGCCTGCAGCACAGCATGCATGCTAACACACACACACACACACACACACACACACACACACGATCCGGAGTTATCATGTCATACAATAACATGGGTCTAAACAGTTCTTGTGTTTCATTGAGTGCCATTAACCGTCATCCAACATGAAAAACTACAGGTTGCAGGTTTTCTACCAGGTCTCCAGGGCTTTTCATGTGCAAACGCAGGAAAGGGGATGAAAAGAAAGGCAGAAGGCATGATGGAAGAAGACTGGGTTAAGACTCAAACATGGATCGCTGGAGATCTTATCCAGGTGGCACATTCACATACATGGATACTTCAACTCATGAACAATGAAAAAAATAATTAAATCTATCACACCGTTTCTTCAAATACTAATCAATTTATTCATTACAGTATAGATTTTCTCATACAGAGTTACATCGAGAACCGTGTGTTTGGCTGACACAGTGTTATCCCTGACCAATAGCAGGCTTAATTTACTACACACACACTAACGAACATGTGACCTCAAGCTAAATACACTTATGTGGTCTAATACATAATGTGCAAATGTTTTCAAAAATGTTCAAAGTCACAGACATGATAGCAGGTGGCATAATATTACAAGATGATGCAGAAATAACAAAAAAATTTGCAGAACAGTTCATTTATGCACACAACCCTTCTGATTATGACATGTTTCAAGGGTATGTCATTTCAACCCGTCTAGCTCACGATATTATATTTTATTTACTATATGTTAGTACTCTTGCTGTTGTACTGTTGTCCTGGTGTTTATTAGTTAGCAAGCTCCGTAACGACAGACTTTTTCCTCCTGGATTAAACTAAATGTAGCCTAAGCCTATTAGAACAGCTTAAATTACCCAGATCACTATAATAATATGATTACACACACACCCCAGTTCACCCTACTCAAGACACCCCCGGAAATATAAAAAAAATTCCTCACATAGAACACATACACTGAGAGAAATAGCTGCATACAAAGGAAACATCCTACAGGAGAAAGAATAAATGTGTGTGTTTAATGTGTGTGTGTTTGTCTCTGTGGGGTCAGCTGTGCTTTGAAAACATAACCTCTTATTAATTCACTTCTGTCCAGCTGGATCAGTGAATGAAATTGTCATTACTTAGTTCAATGCGCACACACACACACACACGCACACACAGTCACTGGTGTTAAATGTGTAACTAATACAGTGACAGAGTGAACAAAAGCCCAGCTGTCACCGCAAAGGCTTAACAATCACATATGAATATTCATCGCAGCAGAGAGTGACAGAAGGTGAGCTTTATAAACCTTCAGCCCACTTCTCTTGAGTCAATGTCTATATATAATACAGTATACTGTAATGGACACTGCACACTGTTTAAAAAAAACATTTAAATAAAAAAAAAACCCGATTCTTTTATGCTTTTAAAAAAATCCAAATTCAAAAGTTCAATAGCATAAATGTATGAGTGTCTTTTTTTACATTAATATTTTTTCTCATTATTATTCTTATTATTTTGTTCATATTTCATTGTCAAGTTCTTGCACATTTGTCAAGAAACAGGAGTGCAAACTATGCCACAGTGGCAATACAATCTATGAGATATAATCAACACAGCTACTTCAAATGGTTGTTCACTTCTATTGAGTATTTCTGCAATAAATCAAACGGTGGATTTAGAATTGTATTATTTGCCATCAGTCTCGTTAAACTAATTTTCAGATTTATGTTACAGTAACCACGAGATGGAGCTATTGCTTTATAAAAGGCATGTGTGCGCCACAGAAACGCCTTTGTCTCAACTGATCAGCTCAGAAGCTAAATTATAGGAATAACTCCTTGAACATCACATGACCACAATCATACTTCATGAACCCCATGTGAAGACCACCTAAAGGCCATAGTATTTGGATAGAATGACAACTTTGTCCATCTAAAAATATTAGAATGTGTTCTAACTATGCTCCATCTTTTTTATTTCAACATAATTTTTAGTTTAGATTTTATGAAATACTATTGAATATAATACTATATTATACAACAATAATATTATTGAAAACTACTGAAATTTGTATCTAAACTATAATACTATATAACATATACTATATGTTATATAGTATTATAGTTATATACTATATAGCAGTAATAAAGCTTAATTTTCAGCTGGATAGCTTCTCTTATTGAAGTTATTGTTAAGCAAGTGAGCTTAACAAGCTTAATAAGCTCTACAAACAGGGGTGTCAAACTCGTTTTAGTTCAGGGACCAAATTCAGCCACATTTGGTCCAAAGTGGGCCGAAAAAGTCCAATAAAAACAGAATTCCACATCAATAATATCAACTCCAAACAGTCCGCATAGAATGAAAATGTTTATCTACAAACTGTCATTTAAAACAATGTAAATAACATTAACAATCTCAATTCTGAAGAAAACAAAGCTCACATTTGTCAATATCATACCCCAATTTATCATTTATACGTGAACATTGCAACTGACAGATCACAGTGGATCTACAAATGCACAAAACATTTATCAACAGGTAGAATATTGTTAAAATTACATATATTTCTCTTCAGACATTTCTGGTTGTTTGTATTTGTGCAGGTTATTTATGATTTTTGTGATATTCTACATTGTTTTAGTGTAAATAAAGGAAAATTAAATGAAATTATGCACATTTCCACACAGACATTTTTTGAAATTCTATTTATAGATTATTGTAATCATATATTTCCCAGTCAGTCTGTGGAACCTGGACTATGACTTTTGCATTTCACAAATTCATCCCACGGGCCGGACTTGCACCTTTGGCGGGCCTCATTTGGCCCCCGGGCCGCATGTTTGACATCCCTGCAAGTCTACGACATTTCACTGGCAGGTTGGGACCACGTGCTAAAAGTGAGTCTGGTCCATAATATAAAGCTGCCTCTGAGGAGCATTACATCATTCCAACCAGCAGGTGGTGCTGCATCACAACAGACACAGGCCTTTCACTGTCCTGTTCGTGGAATCAATGGAGACACTTCAGCGACAATATAGAATAGAAAGACAGAATAGACAATATTGTGTTGCATTAACCCTTTTGGTGATTGATAACAGCTCAGAGACAAACAAGAAACATGCAGCCAGCTGGAGGAGTATTTCCTATGTATGGTGACAGTTGTACACAATAATTATAGACATAACAATTATAGCATAATATTTATAATATATTTACATAATATTATTATATTAATATTATAATAATCTTAATAATATAATATTATTACTTTATGTTATTAATAATGTAATAGTCATCTTAACTTAAACGCACTATTCTATTATTTATGTTACTGTATTTATAGATAAAGTAACAGAAATAATGGAATAGTGCATTCAAGTTAAGATGTCTATTAAAATACAGTAATAGCAGGTGATACAGAATATTTAAAATGACACTAAAAATCCTCCACAACTAAAATACTTTCTGCATTTAAAAACATTCTTCTGTAAAACTAAAAGTATTTCTTCAGTATCAATTTATCTCTGGGTCTTCAATCATACATACTGTCTATGTTGTACAAGAATTCAATTGTTGAATATCTGTCTCCTCTGTTTTTCTACTCTTTGAGTTCTGCTGCTGTATCTGAAATTTCCCCTTGTGGGACGATTAAAGGTAGATCTAATCTAATCTAATCTAACTGCACTACATATACATACATATATATATATATATATCCTGTCAGTATTTTACTAATCTTTTGGGGCTCATAATACTTGATAAATGCATGTTACATTTTATCATTGTTGTAGTTGTTTAAAGTTGAAATACTTTCGAAGCCCTAACATCTGATAAAAGTCAACATGACATAAATTTATGTAAGCATGGTGATCCAGCTAAACCAAGAGAATTTATTCCAAAATGATGAAAATGTCCCCAACCTGTAAAAGAACAGTCCATCCAAGGGTTTACTCCAAACATTTCAGATTCATGGTTTCCCTGAACAAGAAGTAGAAAGGACACTATTAATTGAGGATGTAACCAAAGCTGTCAGACACGTGTAGTGGAGCTGAAAATATGCAACTGTAACTATATTTTTTCCCTCTTACAAACCAGTGCTCTTGTTACTCTCTATTTCCAATTTCCAGTCTTTCAAGTTTTAACAGGAAAATTACAACTGAAAATGGAAACTGAAAATATGACGTTTTTTAGTTTTGTTTTTAATTTCTCACATGTAGGCTGCAGACAAACATTCAGTATTTTGTAGTTAAATATTGATTCAGTACAACTGGGGGGTTAAAATAATTGAATAATTGTCTGTCTGTCTGTCTGACCCTGTCTGCATGAAAAGGCGCTTTATAAATAAAGTTTGATTGATTGATTGAATCTAAATGCATTTCCCGTGAACGAGATCACTGGCAAAACAAAACAAAAAATAAAACTCCATATTGTAATTCTCAATTAAAGTCCAAGTACTTTAAACGTGTACATAAAACAGTAATTGCGTTAATACATTTAAAAATGGTCAACCTGCAATTAGCTTGTCTTAACTTTAACACTATGTATTTTACATACTGTGCTCGAAAATAATCATTCTGAAGCACGAGTTACAATGCTTAATTGTTCACGACAGTTCGTGAATGTGACTGTGGGACGCGTGTCGTGTAATATGAATTCAGATTTTACGAGGAGCTCCTGAACGCAGCACCAGGATCCTGAAGCAGAGACTCTTCAGAGATTAGCACACTGTTACTTTTTCGGGCGATTACTGGAAACATTGTAACGTGACACTTGACATCATTTTTATTGTTTTGATTTTAATCTATTAGGCTGACGCTTCTCTAATCCTGTCAGTGGATTAAAATGACATGTCAATGGCAAAAACTTAACCCAACTCGACTCTCTGCTGCCGTTGCAGTGAAGGAGAC
Organism: Gymnapogon annona; assembly: GCA_029814585.1. Taxonomy (NCBI): domain Eukaryota; kingdom Metazoa; phylum Chordata; class Actinopteri; order Kurtiformes; family Apogonidae; genus Gymnapogon; species Gymnapogon annona. Next base: position 13,232,336 of record JAPTHA010000016.1, on the reverse strand, counting down.
GGAGTGAACAGCAACAGCCAACTCAACTTTACTACTGTTTCCTCGATAACAAAGGGGGACACTCTCCTTTTTTGCGATTATTCGACGCCATCGTGAAGTTGAACGTCTGAAAAACATTCAAAATGCAAACCGTAGTAAGCCGCCGCGTCTCTGCTACAAAAGGTACGTACTGATAAACTTAAAACCGGGACGAAGCTACGTTAACGCTTGCTAGTTAGCATTAGCTGACTTGTCTTTACCCCGAGCCCCTACACAGAGTAGCGCTGGACCCGGCTCTGACTATTTACTGGAACTGAGGGGTTTATTGAGAGTTCTAGATAACTTAAATCTCAGTGGTGGTTTTAGTTAAATTCAACATGAGTTGATGCATGGCGGTGTCTGATAAAGTGTTTTCAAAATAGTCCTTACTGTTGTATTTTCTGTTATTTTGACGCATACACATGTCGTGTTGCGAGTGTACATTATTATTGAACTGTTTTGCTGTGGATACGTTCACGTTTTCTTGATCATTTCTCTTGAAACTTTTTTTTCTTCTTCTGTGTCGTTGTCAGAGCATGGAGCAGGGGGAAGGACCGTTTGAGTTGCAAAAATCCACCTAATCTCACGACTTTAGCATCATCGAACCATCACCGCCAGATTTGATCAAGCTAACTAAATGTAAAGGATCTTTTTTTTTGTCGAGCTATCATGGATATTTTTCCCCGGCCAAGCGGTGAAATCCAGAGAAGGAACCCCCAGCATGACTTTGAGCTCATTCAGAGGGTGGGAAGTGGCACATATGGAGACGTGTACAAGGTACGGTAAATATACTGGTTTCCACAGCCTGCCATTAGAGATGGATGTATCTTGGTTTACCATCACATGACTATTGGACCTATCATCCTAATTCAATGCACTGTGTTGTTAGTAAGGCCCAAATACATGTGGGACACTTTCTTGACAGGAGCTGTTGAAAGATGCCCGTTTTTGAGTCATAATAATACACTAAAATGGCATTCATTTAATATATTATCTGAACATTTACTGGTGTTATGGTAGACTTTATGTTCCCTATGTATACAATAAAATAAGTAGTCATGCCATCAGCTCAACCCATCACTTTAGATTTCTGTTGCTAATTACTGTTTTCCAGTCGTGAAGCTTAACAAACTTGTTAGACAGTAGTTATGCATGAATGCTTGTAGCCCCTTCTATACAGTATGTTACCCTCTACACTTGCCTGTGCCGCTCAGGCTCAGCCTAGATTCAGCATCGAGTAGCAGTATGAATAGTTACCTGCCAAAAACACGATATTTTTTGTTTTTCACCGCTCCTCCACAGTGGTTATGTTTTTGCTGCTGTCAGCATGATTTCACAAAAAATGATGTGTTGAGTTTCATGAAAGTTGGTGGAAGGGTAGAGCACAAGCCAAAGACAATGCATGGAGTTTTCCAGCTGAACGTGATTGCTGGATGCGGAAATCAAGGACAAAAATGCCCAAATTTAGGTGATTTCTTTTCCTTTGGAAAGTAAATAGAAACATCAACATAAAATATCAACCTCTGAAAGCTGTCGTGTTGCCTCTGAGAAGCCATGGACTACAGCAGAAGGATCATATTTAACAGCGATCAGTATTTAAAACTGTCTTGTTTAACCCCACACATCTCTGATATCACCTGTGAGGGACCACATTTTGCCATGACATATTTTCTACAGCTTGTATGTATGATGTACAGTATACCGAAAGGATGCCAGAAGCGACAGTACACTGAAGCGTTACCTATGCAAATCATGACTCCACTGTACAAAATCCTCTCGTTAAACAGTGTTTTCATGGCAGTTGGCTGTAACACATTGAGATTTTTTAGGTCTTGCATGATTTTGAGCCATACTGGTATTGTGATTTTTCTGTGAACAGTGGCAATTTGGGCTGCGATGGCATCCATAGCACATGATCTCTACACTGTAAAGTCACCTAACTACATACTGCACAAGTTAAACTGTCTGAACAGCAACTGATTAGTCCTTTCTTTAGGTCTTGATAAGCAGAGTGCACACTAACAGGATAGTTTGGTGGAATGTTCACTTGGACTAATGGATGAACTGGTTAAAATTTGGTCAGAGGTACAGATTAGGATTGCTATGATGGCAAAGTTGTTTTGCTTAATAATTTAAGATTGAGGATGATGATTCTTAATGACACTTGCATCCAATTGAATGTGTGGTTCAAACGCGGTTTTGATTAATTGTATGGCTGTGGGTTTTATGTCACTGAACATAACATGTTTATTACGTGTGAAAAAAAAATTCCATTTGACACTGCTTTTATGAATATGTCAAAACTAACAGTATTGCACATTCTCAGCTTATTTTACTTGTGTGCAGCAACATTTTGACATATTTGTAAATTGAAGTCGGTAACCAAACAATAGCCCCTGACCTCAACCATTTAGTCAAAGGGTGCACATTGGTGTCGTGGAGACTGGTATTTTTTGAGATTTAGTAAATTGCTGACTACATCTCAGTTAAGTTATTCTTGCAAAATTGTTCTTTGTTTCCATATGGTTTTAAAAATGGCTTGGTTTGGTTTTAGACAGAAGTCTGTAGCTAAAAACACACTTGAACCAGCCCTCCCACTGTCTGTTGACCCAAGTGTGGTGTGTTGTGTTGGAGAATTTTCTTGTTTATACATCTGCCACAGATAGATTGACGACTCGTCTGATCCAGAGTGTTATAGTTGAGGCAGCCTGTCATGGCCTCTCTCCATACAAAGCCTCTCTGGACAGCCCCCACCCCCAGACAGGCCACCGGTGGAATGCTGCGCCTGGTATTCTCCCACAGCTCACAGGCCGAGGGCTGCAGCAGGCTGAAATATGATCAGGCCCCTGTCTAAACATGCGTTTCACTATGGGTGTGTTCTGTGCCGCATTGACAGCGGAAACACCTAAAATTGGGATAAATCCTCCTCTGGCCTGCTGTGCACAGTTGCAATTTAATGGGCACCGCATTCCTCACATCGAACGATTTATTGCATCTGATTATAATAATTTAAGAAGCTCTGATGTTCTTTATGTTTAATATTCTAGATAATGATGAATTTATCTTCATAGCTGAGTTATATACTTGCGTCTCAATGTGAATTATTACTGCGTAAAAGACGATTTACATAGTTTTCCTACACAATTGAAGAAAAACAATCTGGAAGAAAAACAATCTCAAGTCTTTGTTTGTGGTACTACACAAATATTATTATCATAATTTACAATGACCCTGACAAGGAGTAGAAACAGTAAAAGTTCATTCATTATTAACTTTCCTAATAAAAGGTAACAAACTGATTTAAACAAAGTGATATGCTATAAATCATTCAACAAACGGTTTTTCCTCATTCTGTTTGAATTTTTAATCCTTTTATTACCAGATGTATAAATATAAGGCCGTCCTTTGGAAAATAAATGGAGCTCTACATCAGGCATACGAAGGACAAAGTTCAGATTCTCCATCGAGTTTTATTTTTTGTTTTAATGCTATAGATAAGCAAATGTACATAGCATGATATAGCCATCAATTTTTATTCCATGGTCTACCATGAAACCACCCTCCCATTGCAGCCTAACTACACTCATGTTTGGGGATTTAAATAAAAAAAAGCAAAAGAGATTATTTGTTTTAGTATTTATTTTCTCTTCCATAATCACCATGTCTGCAAAACACAGGAAATTAGTCCTCTCTTGGTGACTATCTCTCTCAGTTGTCCTCCATAAACATGTTCATTGTGTTGTTTCACACACAGACAACCATTGTCATGTGTATTTTCTCCACAGTTAGTTGAATATTAGTACATCTGTGTAGTCACTGGACACACCTGTTTTGTTCCACTGTCTGACCTGGTGATTGATTTTGTGAGATGTTTCTGTAAATGTCTGTGGCACGTCAGATTCTGCAGTCAAAGGTTGTTAAAATTGTTTTCTTACTGCTGTGTCACTTCAGGACTTCTCCTTTTTGGGTTAAGTTCTCAGGTTCGTTTTGGCCGCTTCAGGAAATGTCACCGACGCAGGTTGTGAGAAAGTTACTCAAGCATATTTAAGATAACTGAGGCGCATGAGTCATTGACCCACAGATTAGAGTAATTCAACCTCAAAACTAAACAGTGTGTCATAATATGCACTCAGTGCTGAAAGTGTCCAGTAATCTCAGTCGATCCCATTGGTTAAAACTGAGTTTCTCTGTTTTGTTTTGTTTTTGTGCATGCATGTGTGGCATCAGCTGCAGAACAGTTCTAAACTGTGTGTGGGATGCTGTTTATGAGTGTGAATCAGCAGCGCATTCCCGGTGTTAAAAGGTAGACATGCTGGACGGTTTTATGGTTTACAGTTGCTTTAGCTCATCCCTTCACTTCATTGCTACAGATTAAGGAGCATCCTGTCTTGACCTGGATTTGAAAGTCAGCTCAGCCTTCTTTGAGAACGTAATTTCACCAACAAGAGATCTAATGTGGCTGAGATGTGGCATCAGTGAAATATTGCAACGAAAATCTCAACGGTTAAATACACTGTAGTTTGGGCTAACTTTCATATCCTGATACAGAGTAGTTCATTTTAAGTTGAGATAGGTATGCTTATTTTGATATAACACATTCTCTGGAAATTCAGTGTCTAAATGAAAGGTTGTGATTATGTCTGGTCCTTCTTTCCCTAAATTTGAAGTTTTTAGTTCTCAATAAAGTGGTACACAGGAAATACCTTAAAAAACATAACTCGTGGATATACCTGTGAATCATGTGATTTGAGATGCAAGAAAGTAATTGATAGAGGATAATATAAGATCTCTCACACAAATTTATAAACTCATTGATCTGATTGGCAGGATGCAAAAAATGACTTAATTCTTTTTCCAAGCAGATAGTTAAAGAATTAACTATCTTAATCAACTTTAGTCAATTTTGTAATTAAGTAACTCAATATATATTTATTTTTAAAAATGGATAGGAACATGTAAAAATTTATTTTGGGCCAGTAGATTTCTGACTCTTACCCAGTAAATTACATTCAGTCTCTTTTTTTGGGTTGACCCATGTTACTAATTATTTAATAGTGTTTTTTTATGTTGGCTTTTTTTGTTAAATCTAACCTCAAAATTTTCTGTTGCAACAAAAGATGGTTTACTAGTCCAATGGGCATACAAACGCGGATCAGAAATTGACATTGTGTAAATGTTGTGTGTTAAGATGTAACATCTGAGCAGAAAGTTATGACCATGTCAGTGATATTGTGAATTCTGCATCCCCCTCACAGTCACCGTATGTGTCTTCTAGGCTCGAAACATACAAACAGGAGAGCTTGCTGCTGTGAAGATCATAAAGTTGGAACCAGGTAAGGAAAACACTGTTATTATTTCAGTTTTTCTCATCAGAGGGAAAATATTCCGTTTTCTGAGCTTTATATGATTTATTTTTTTATTATTTGATTGGGGTTTTTTTCTTTAGAGAAAATTGAATCTGGAAAGAGAATAATTTTTTTCCAAGGCTGAATGGAATGTACAAAAACTACTAAAAAGATCATAAAAATCTCACTTCTAATATTCATGTGCGCAGATATTTTTGTATTCATTGATCTTGTATAGTTTGACATGTTTGGAGTGGTCGTCTTTGGGCTCCAGTTATTACACTGAATCAAGTGTTGACTAGAAATACAAAAAGAATTCTGAGTTCCTTGCCAAGTACTGCGTGTGTTTGTGTATGCGATTGTGTCTGTCTAGGGGCGTGCAGTCGATGACCTAGTGACAGAGTTGGTACGAGCCAGATTAGTGGGATTACGGAGACAGCTTTATACCATCACCAACCAGACAAAGCTCAGCTGATTACTAGTGTGTGAAGGGAGACTCCCTTCAGCGCGTTTTCTCTTTCATTCATCATGACACTGTTGATGCTACGAGTTGCTTGGATAGAAGTGTCTCCAACATGAATCGATAATGAATAAATGTTGGTTTTTGCCCCAAGATTTAGAAGCTCTGTTTTCTTATAGGTCACCTAGTTCTGGGTCTGATCCGGAGACTTAGAGTCTAGTCTGGAATTTTGTTTAGTTTTTTTAGTCATCAGGTCAGCCGGCAAGGTTCTTGACGTGAACTTAAGGACACTTGGCTGGAATCAGGGCTTTGTGTTTGTGTGTGTATAAAGAGGAAAATCAGGAAGCGCAGCTGTAAGTTGGAGGACAAGAGAAGATTTTTATTACAGTAATCGCTGATGAGAGTAAAAAATGTAACTTCATTTTAATTTCTATATGTTAGTATTGATTTCAAGTAGTGCTTTTCATTGTTATTGGACTATGTCTTAGAAAGATGTTGCTGTTCAGTGGAGAAGATGCTAAACCCATTCAGTTTAATGTCTGTGATCTGTACAGGTGTTTCTAAGGCCACGGTAACCACTCGTCATATATTCTTCTGTATGAAATGAGGATTAACTGTAGATACATTCGACAAACACAGCTCAGGTCATCGTGTTTCACACCGGAGTCTCTTTTCTTTCCTCCCCCTTTCTGCGAGCGTCACTCTTTTCTGTGCCTCTGGTAAACAGCGTTGGGTGGACTATGGAATCAAACAGGTTTGACCAGAGGAGGAGCGGCACTGGTATGAAGTAAAGGACAGAGAGAAAGGAGCTAGGTGTGGTGAAAAGCCTTCCCCTGGAGGGCCTGGTCCAAATGACAGTGAAAGACCAAATTAGTCCAGTCCAGTCTAGTCTAGTCTAGTCTAGCCTGGTCTGCCACTGACCACTGAGGATAGACACTGCATCGAGAAGCAGCCTGCCATGATTATTATAGAATCGTCCATTTGAAAATGTTTGAGCTAAACTGTAATCGTATTGAATTATGTTTAGATTTACCTTCATTCATAACTCAAAGGCAATGTGTTCCTCACATTGTACAGGGTTTGGCATGTTTAAGATCGTATGTGTCTGCTCTGTACAATGTCTGCCTATGAAAAAAACATAAATGACATTTATTCTTATATTCCCATGTTTTATGCTGACAAAGTAAACTTGATAAACTAAACTGTCATGACATTATTACTGTTTTGCTGCTGACAGTTGATCTTCATCTAAAACCTGATGACCATAAAAGACCTTACCAGCAGTGTCGGAACATTCATTCTATCTTTTCATACACACGTGATCCTGAGTTTGGAGACTTTAGGGGATTCTTTATGGTTGATGTACAAAACCATTCATTTGCATTCCTGATCAGTAACCATTGCACTTGACTCTTCCGTCACTCTTCGTAAAGCAGTTGTTTTTGTTCCCTTGTTGCTGAGTAACTGGCTCCAGCCTCTGGGCACTATAATTTAATACCAAGAAAATGTCATCTAACCTATTTGGGTGTGGAAATGTCTCGTATCTCTACACAGGAAAATCTGCTCAGTTTGATTATTCCAATCCATCGCAAGAACTCTGTCGTTAATAGGTTAACGTAAACTATCATTTTTTGAGACATGGCTTTGACTGTCTCTAACACGGTGTGAGTGTGTAAAAGAGTAGAAGGAAGTGTTCATTTAGAGAGGAAGTGGCTGTGCTTTTTGGCTTTGTATCACCAACAAGAGATGTTTGTGGGGGGACTCACATTTTTTTCATCCGACTCTGCGCCACCGAAAATACATGTACTCAAACTTCTCTGGGCTTGTGTACAGTTTTCTCTCGGTCAACACATATAGTTGTAAAAGTGTTTATGATCAACAGTAGTTTTTATTCGAGTGAAATTACAACTAAAATAAACAACATTGTAATATTAAATTTACTATCGTGTAATCAATTTCAACCTAATTACTGAGGGACAGCAAGTCGGACTTTGATCTCTAAAAATTTGAAATGTGGAAAATAAAGAAGACAGCAGGGAATAATTATTTTCACATTTTCATAATTCCAATTGTGTATTAAAACTAAAGCTGTTACTTGTAGGCTGCCTTTGGACCAGAAGCAAAAATTACATCTGTGTTTCTCTTAAAGAATTGTAACGGGAAACAACACAACATCAAATATACTTGTTGTGGGTAAGGGTGTATTTGAAAAGAATTCAAGGAAGAAGTCAAATCAAGTTCTGGTCCCTGGTGAATCAGAACAAAACTCCTTTTAAACGTCACTTCTTAATCACAGCATGGTAGACAACACTTATACTCCCCTCACCCCATATTACATTCCATACATAGAATGATCAATGCTCGTCATCCCGGAGCTGACTTGCACTTCCTTTTGCACAATTACCACCCAAGCTCTGATTAAGTAGACAAAACGGGAGGGTGTTGAAAAAACAAAAAAATCCTCACACCCTCATTTCAAAAGCAAGTACAAGAACATTCTCACTTATATCCCAAACAGTTTTTAAAGATTTGCTTCAGAAAACATCAGGCACACACACTTCTACCCTCTTTTACACTCATATGCGATAAAATAATGATCAAAATCAGCAACACAAACAACAAATATCTGAAAACAATTCCTCTATGTTGTTTTAACTCTGACCGATGCTTTTTTGTCACTTCTTCCTTGAAGGCCTGATATCTCTTCAGTGACTGAACTACTTTTCTGTTATCCCTGATCTCACTGTCAGCTGTCAGTCTCAGTAATGCGTAAAATGTCACGTCTGTATTTTACGTGACTCTGACAACTAATCTCAGTTTTAAAACTGCAGAGAGCATTGAGTTCCTTGAAGTAGCTTGTTGATGTTCAGATCAGAGCTCGTGGAAGTAAACTGGTGTGTTGTTTATCAGTTGGGTAGTTATGTGCGTGTTGGAATTCCTAGCAGACTTTCATTCAGGCTGTCACGTGAAAGGGCCTAACCCTCTTCTGCGGACTGAAAACAGTGCCGCTGTACAAAATGTCATTCAATCATCAGTGCATTAGTTTGCACGTCAGACTAATTACTTGACAAACTTGATATTTTTCAAGATATTTTTGGATTGTTTAGCATAATTTCCATTACAAGTCATGTGTAGCACGTACAATTGAACTCCACTCTTTTTCAGTATAGACCATATCCCTGTAATGAGCTTTTCTGGATCGATGCCTATGATGACAGTCGGTTGATAGAGCGCTGAAGTTGGCAGAGTCTGGTAGATCTTAACCTCCCGTTAATGTATTCCATGTCTTTGCACAATTGAGAGCAGCTGGGCTCGCATAGTTTTGACTTCTTACCGGTCGGATGTGTTTCAGGGCCTTGTCAAACTGGGAAGTAGCCTCCATATTAGTCCATACCACATATACCAACTTCAAAAGTACACACTGATCTGCTCTTTTCCTTCTTGCCATTATATGAACTGTACAGTCGGAAGGAAATATGGAAATATTTGGTTTTAAAATGTGGTTTTAAGCTTGGCACACTTGAAGGAAAGACTGAAGTATTTTGTTAAATTTGAAGTTGAAAGCCTGCTCAGTGTTATCTGGACTGCTTATTTTCTCATATATAAAGTCTATTATATGGTAAATATTGTAGCAAATCATAACCCAAAACTGTAATATTTTCATGCCTTTTTTCATCATTTGTCAAGGTGTTTATTTCTAAAGGGAGGAAATGTAATTTTAGACCTAAATTCTTAAAAATTCCCTGTACAGAAATTGAAAAACTAATTTTTCGTGCATGTGTCTGTGTAACGTCTGTGTTTCCAGGGGATGACTTTTCCATCATACAGCAGGAAATCTTCATGGTGAAGGAATGCATGCACCACAATATTGTGGCCTACTTTGGGAGCTACCTCTGGTGAGCTCAAAATACTCCTGCTTTGTCATTTTATACACAGAGCCAGCCCCGCTACTGTTTGTGGAACTCAGATCTTCCTGTCAAATGATTTTAACAAGACACTATCTGAAACTCTCATGATGTGTTTAATTACTTAGTCATACCTGTGTGTGAAAGTATGACTCAAGCATTCAACAGGGACGGATGGTGCTGCTGGCTGTGCCAGGATGCTGCTCCTCTGTTTTAATGGAGCGTATGTTTTCTGGCTGTTGGAGGAAGTAGTGCAGGTCTGCCCACTGATGTCTTAGGCTTCCAGCAGGTTTAACTGGAATATGAGCCTCTGATCTGTTTTTATACGGTTGTTAGTCCAAGATGAACGTCTCCTCACAGCAGGCACGTCTTGTACAGTCTCTCCAGACCAAGCACAAATGTTTACTGTAAAATGGGAATCAACAATCCACGGTGCAATAATAATATAAAACACTATGGTTTGTATTTGATGCACCCCTCTATTAGAGGGTTCATGCTTCTTATAGACATGTTGCCTTGACCTAAATTCTGAGAGGTGAGAAAAGTAGCAGTGTTGTGTTTGGAAATCTGTGGCAGTGTCCAGCTCATGGCCTAACTGGCCAGTTGTCACACTGCAATCATTCAGTTATGTCACAGTTACTCCACTCTATTCTTAGCTTTTTAGCCATGTGTTGTCATTATTTATCAACCCACCGACCCGTCCTCAAATGTTCATGTCACCTTTTTATCTCACCACTTTGTCACTTGTTCATCGCTGTTTGAACAATTGATTCTGTAAGTGGATTTTCAACATGAAATAAACTAATTCAAAGGGTAACACACAAATTATTTAAAATGTGGTTCCAAATTGTTATGAGGCCTGATATCCAACAAAACAACCAAACAGTGCAATTTGAAAAACATGTCACCACTAGTTAAGACAATAAAAAAGTTTCCGCACCAAAAAAGAGAAAGCTACAATTCCAATGCCGTTGAAGACATTATTTCTAAATCTATTACCTATTCCGTTAAAACCTATGATGACCTCTAACATCTGACTGCATCACTCTCTAAGGAAACTGCCTACATTGACTGTTTATGGTAGAAATTACTGATGGTGTTTGATTGAGTCAGATTAATGTGACATATTGCCCAGCTCAATACCAAATATTGATTTATTTTTTATTTTTCATTAGTAAGAAGTGTTGTTTAGCAGGTTTATGTCGTTAATGCTCTTCTGTATGATTCTGCGCTTCCATTAGTCGAGAGAAGCTTTGGATATGTATGGAGTACTGTGGTGGAGGATCTCTACAGGACATTTATCATGGTGAGTGTTGCTGTAAAGTTCCTAACATGAATCCACAAATTCTTTGTTACATCCAACTCTAATCCTTTCCCGCTGACATATTGTGTTACAGTGACTGGACCTCTGTCCGAGCTTCAAATAGCATACGTTAGCAGAGAGACTATACAGGTAATTTCACTTTCAGATAGCATTTCCTTTAACATCATTTTATTTTAGCACAGCTCATGTAGACTACATCAACTTCCTTCACAGGGTTTGGGATATCTGCATACAAAGGGCAAGATGCATCGGGACATCAAGGTACTACATAACTTCATGTTTCTTTTCCTCACATTCTTACCACCTGCATTTCCTGTCAGGTCAGAATAAATTGTATTATAATGGTAGAAATTACAAATACAAAAATTAACAACACAGTAGAAGAACTGGATAGTTGATTAATAACATGTCTATGGTGATCTGGTTACAAATGGAGCCATAAATACAGGAAATACACCAAGATACATTTTACAAGTAGGTGTGAAGACTCACTGTCCCCTTTCTACAACAGTATTGTATGTTGAGCTTTGATTATGTATTTAGTATAAGTTGAGTTTTTCATGTTTTTAAGTAACTTTGCAAGAATGATGAAATGAAAAATAGCAGAATAAACATCTATTATTAACACTGTTAATTCTTTTCTGGGGCTGGTTGGCTGTTGTTGAGGTGACAACTGAATTCATGGAAACAGCCAGTGAAGTCCTCACCCTGAAAACATGTGACTGATGATATTCTGCAGTTTTGAGGTTTAGCTGAAGGTTAACATGCCTGCTGCATTCACACAGGCGAGAACCTCAGTTTCTTGTGTTATCACAGAAGGTCAGGGCTGGACTTATTATCTTTACTCGGCTTTACGCAGTGAGCACTTCCTGTTTCCTCTACTCTCACCACAGGATGCCACCAGAGAGACTGTCAGTCACAGCCAACAGAAACACTACAGTGGAACTGTCAAGAAGCTGTGATACTAGTTCAACTTTATTTAGAGTTGGTTTCGTTAACATAGAAGTTAATGCTCCAAACAGACCAGATGACATGTACTTGACCCTCTGTGGTACTATGTGTGAAAAAGTGTCCATTTGGTAAAGCTTTCAAATGTTTTCACTACGCAAAGACAGCCTGGTTGGTAAATGTTTTTTTTTCTATGAATACAATTAATGTATATGTGATTACAGGGTGCCAACATACTTCTAACTGACAATGGAGATGTGAAGTTAGGTGAGTTGCTCGATGGCATCTTAATTCTAAGGGACTCATGTGAATGGCCCAGTTTTATGTGGATTATATCATCTGAAAGGCTCTCTCATTCATTATTGCAGCCGACTTTGGGGTTGCAGCCAAAATAACGGCTACCATTGCCAAAAGAAAGTCCTTCATTGGAACTCCCTATTGGTGAGTGTCACCCCCTCTTTTACATGCTGTTGGCTCCTTTAATGAGCTTTGTATTCAAGCAAGCATTGATTACAGATGCAATAACAGGTTAACACAATCACCAGCCAGTTTCCTGTATCATCATACAAGCCTCCCATGATGTGACACATGCTGATAAAGCCATTGTTATTACTAACTCCATTTGTCTTTGAAAGAGTAACAACCTACACTGCAGTATGCAAATTATTGGAGCATGTAGGTGCTTGGGTTGGAGGTGTGGGCCACTTTTGCAAGGAAATCTAAAGGACAAAAAAAAAGTAATTCAGTTACCCATGATGTTTTCAATCTGCTGTGGTCCTCCACCTAATGTTTATCAAAGCCTTTGACTATGTCCTTATATGACCCTAAAAATCAGCCAAGGGTCATTTTCCTTTATTTTTGTTGTTTTTCTAACATAGGACGTATCATATGTAACACTTGAGAAGCCGTTGTTTGTTTTGTTTTGTTTACATTCCTGTCCTCCAACGTCAGACACCAGGACAAATGATCTCACACAGGTTGAGAGAGATACTAAGCCATGATTTGTTTTGGAACAATATGACTGTCATTAATCTGACCCATTAAACTTCACAACACACAACCATATCCTATGGCCTGACCCTGGCATAGCAGAATCTAGTTTAGATGAACCGAGCATGTTAGCAGTTTAAGTTTATGTGATGACACTATCTTCCTCACTTCTCTGTTTTTGGATTTCTTGAAGTGACTGACTCAGTCAAACTTTTAGGATATTATTAGATGGATGGAGACAATTGGCATTTGAATACACTGGACTTGGTCTAATTGCCTCAAAAGGTTCTAGGAGTTCTGTTGTGTTACTGATCTTGACGTCTAAATTTAATAAAAACATGTAAATGCACAAACACGTTTACTACACAGATCCAAACAGTATGTCAGTATTGGTATTCATTTCTTGGAGGCATCTACAGTACAGGACAAAAGTTTGGACACACCTTCTCATTCAATGCGTTTTCATTATTTTCATGACTATTTCCATTGTAGATTC
>JAPTHA010000016.1:13202562-13218464 GCA_029814585.1 Gymnapogon annona | reverse complement strand
TATAAAACATGTTTTCAGTTATTTCACCTTTTTTTGTTCATTCCATAACTCCACATGTGTTCATTCATAGTTTTGATTCCTTCAGTGAGAATCTACAATGTATATAGTCATGAAAATAAAGAAAGCGCATTGAATGAGAAGGTGTGTCCAAACTTTTGGCCTGTAGTGTATATCAACTCTTTACTCCATAGTTTTGAGACACCACTGAAGCTTTGTTTAATTTGTGTAGGATGGCTCCAGAAGTTGCAGCAGTGGAGAAGAACGGTGGCTACAACCAGCTGTGTGATATCTGGGCTGTTGGCATCACGTCCATAGAGCTGGCTGAGCTACAGCCGCCCATGTTCGACCTCCACCCAATGAGGTACGTCTCACTTTCTCAGTATCTCAGCTTCCTCCAATCATTCTTAGGCTGTTTCCTGCGTTTGTGCTTCTCTAATGTTTCATCACATCTTCTGATTGCTCCAGTTGTCATCCTGTGTTAGTCATGTGCATTTTACTATAATTACACTAACATTGCAGACCCTTTTTTTATTCTTCACCTTTGATGAATGTGTTTTGTTCCATGTGCTGTTTTAAGCCTTTTTGAGGTTCATCCATATTGTCTCCCTCAGGGCCTTGTTTTTGATGTCAAAGAGTAGCTTCCAGCCCCCTAAGCTAAAAGACAAAAACAAATGGTGAGTCTACCATTCTCTCCCTTTCTTTACCTTTGGTCATACTTGATCATCATGATAATCTACATTCTAATCTCTGCGTTAAAACACAATTTTCTCATCTGTCAGGTCTGCTGCATTCCATAACTTTGTCAAAGTGTCTCTGACGAAAAACCCAAAGAAGAGGCCCACAGCGGAAAAGCTTCTATCAGTAATAACTCTTCATGTTGTTGTCCAAAATGTTTTCATGTCCTCAGGATATTAGAATATTTAAAACAAAGAGCTCTTTCGTTTGTGTTCACCGAAGAAAATGGTGATGTTAACAAGTTAACAAGTCACAAAAGTTTGTTTTGGACCTTGTTTTCTGCAGTGTTTTTCTTTTAGTCACACTCTCTTGCACTAGCATATTTTAATCATAAAGCCAAGACAAACTATGAGAAAATCGCTGGCTTATGGCTGTATTTTTAGTTACAATGGTTAGCACTAGCCCCTGGTTGCTAAATGAATAGCTAAATTTGCTGAATTTGGCTATTAAATTCTTCCCAATGAAAATGTAATAGATTTAACATTGTCATGTGTAAACACATGGCCCAGAAGAACTATAAGTAGTTAAAGATTCACTCTTTTATCATTATGACATTAAATGTCTTTGAACAATTGGAGTATGATGATCCCTTTGGATGTATTACTGATTAATGGGGGAACAAGGACAAATCTATATCATTGCCAATTTTTTAAATCTAATTTCATAAATGTTATATAAATGTCAGTCACCGATTATGCTTCAGTTTATGGTAATCCGTAATTCTTTGGTGTTTCTTCCAGCATGTGTTTGTAGCCCAGACGGGTTTGACAAGAAGGCTTGCAGTTGACCTCTTAGATAAGATGAACAACCCAGACAACCATCAGCATTACAATGAAGTGGACGATGATGACCTCGAGGTAATGTATCATTACATCACAAGCTAAAGGGACAACTTTTTTTTAGAGAGGCTAAGACTTTTAAAGGGGATTTTCTCTATGGAATATGGGAATTACACTCCTAACTGGAATCCCCATTATTCTTATGTGGCAGCCAAAGAGGTGGTACCAGTGCCTTTTAAAAGACCATTGTGCTTTTTCCCCCTTCAACAGCAGTGGCACTGTCTTGGCCATGATGAATAAAAAAAGCTCTAAAGGCTATTGACTACAGGCAATGGATTTTTCTGCAAAGAAACAGCCTCTGGGCTGCATAATAATGTGATGAAACAAAGATGTTGTCCAAAAGTACTTCCCAATCGTGCTTAAACAAGTTTTAGAACCAGTTCTTAATTATTTTCGAAAATAAACTTGATAACTATGCCAATTGTCTCGGAGCAATGCAGAGTTAAGTGTTTGTCAACTTGGTAACGCCTTACCCTACTGTGCACCTGTCTTGTCAAGAGCTGGACTGACTCAGCATAGACATTTCCCTGTCTTTAAATCTCTTTCATTACTTGTTTCAGCCCCTCTCTGCTGTCAGACACACCATCCGATCAAGCAACAAACAGTCCAGAGCTGAGAGGACACGCTCAGAGATAGATTGTAAGTGAATAAAAAGCCCAATTCAAATAAGTCAAAGCCATTTCCAAGACCAAACCTGTCCCGTCACTGGTTGTTGTGTCAGTTATCCTGAGAGTTCAGGTCAGCAGTGATTTGGTGGCTTTTGTGAGGGTCATCCCACTAATCCTGCCGCACTCACTGGCTCTGCTCCAGACCATAGCATGTGGTAGCATGAATAAAAATAGCCCTGGGATTCACTCGAGGACGTGGTTGTATTTGACTTCATAATGTTTCTGTGTAGTAGTGTGTGTTATTTTAAGTAGCAAATAACTGCCCCACATCCTGACTCAATGACTGACCAAAATCACTTGTCCGAAGGGTCACGACAGGTTTAGAAATATCTGAGGAAGTGTGGTTTTTATAGTTTGTCACTTGAATAACCTGTTTAAGATTCCATTCACAACTAGTCACCAATAAGAAGGTTACTTGTCAAACATAATTGCTTACAGATTATTAGTGCAGTATGACACTGTTGTAGTCAGAATCATCAGGTATCACTACAAATGCCATTGTTTCTTACAGGTATTTCGGCCTTTCTCAACTCAGACAGTTGCATATGTTTTGTTTTTCAATTTTATTTAGTGAACTAATTAGAATCCAATACTGTTCATAAGTTTACAGCCCTTCAGAGAAGTGTGTTAGCAAATGCTTGTGTTGTCTTCATTCGTAAAGTGGATATCACTTGTGTGTGTTTCTCATTTCATCATTCGTTTTTGGTTGATGAGTGCAGTGGTTGGATATCTGTCTCCATCAGCAATCTTTGTAAAGATGCCTGCTGTGCTTTGTTGTGCTTGCACTTGATTGTACCGCATACTTCGTTTGTACTAAAACTACTTCCTGTTTAGTATTATCTATATTTCTCACTATTGTATCTGACTTTCCCTCCTACACAAAGCAAACAATGGGATAAGCCAAGGAGGGCCATGCTCAAGTCCTAGCTTCACTGAGCGACACAGGGGGCACGCAGGTTGGTGACAGTGTAGTGAGTCGGTGTGTGCTTGTATTAACGCCCAGACTCTCTGGAAAATAGGATAAGGCCAGAGCTTGTAACAGAACGTTGTGTGTGACAGTTAAGTGGCACTAATCATATAAGTTCCCCCACATCAGTTTGCTAATCACTCTGCTTTTTAGCTTTCCTAGGACTGGGTTATTTGGTTGTGATGATAAAGACATCTAATATATAGTGGACTGACTAAAATAAGTCACGTTTTCTGGGACTAAACAGATTTGCTCACCTGCTTCCTGTACTTTCAGGAATGTTTTCCTGCACTTTAGTTTCATAAGTCGTGACTCACCACCTCCTGTTAACTGTGTTGTAAATAATCCAGCAACTCCACATTTTCAACATACCTAAAGAAGGATAATGCTGCAAAAACCTGGGGTCTAAGTTTTTCCAATAGAAGAACTCTTTGTTAACGAGAAGCTGATTTTGCAGGAGTATTTATTGGCAGATTTGTTGATTTCTTTTGCCTTAATAATTGCTGCTGGATCACATCATGTTTATACAGAACCCTAAACCTGCCTCCTCTGTTGAATCAACAGTTTGGCAGAGAGTGACCTCAGACCTAAACTTAGGAGGAATCTGTTCCGTGATTTATTTTAATCTGTACCCCTTCACTAATATTTCCACTAGAGAACAGATCTGGTTAGTGTCAAGTGTGATCTGTGTTTGTCTTCAGTTACCACCTCATCTTCAGGCTCCAGACCAAACATCCATGTCACAGCTCAATACATCAATAACAAACGTGTTGTTTCAGCAGCTCTTGTTACGTTGTGAGCAGTCGATCTGCATATGACGTGGTAGCTTATTGAGAATGGAGAGTTTTAATTCACAAGCAAATGTCTCTGACTTGAGGTGACTTCAAGTTTTGAGCACCGATGCCCTCTAGTGCCAAAGGCGCGTGAAGACAAATTAAAAAAAACAATTAAACAATTTTTATCATTCACAGTCGACAAGCTCCAGTTCGAACCACCTCTTCGGAAGGAAACAGAAGCTCATTCTGAAATGGTGATTATCCTGTTTACTTTCATGCTCAAGTTCCTTTTCATGCTTCCATTTGTACATCTCTTGAATTCACATTGATGTAAAAACACCCAGGTATTTTTAAAAATGAAAGAATGCAAGTGTTTCATGTCTATTTTTGTGGGTTTGTGACTTTCCACAGGATGTGAGTAAAGATAATGACTTCCCTTCACCCTGGAGTCCCTTTGCAGATGGAGGAATAACAACCAGGTAATCCATGGAAACTGTTGTCATGGCCACTGCTCCTATTTACCCCCTACTTTCTCCGGCTCACTCACTCTGTCTCTCACTCATTTTACCTGGTTTATTTGGTTGTCTCTCTGGAGCTTTATGTGGAGTCAAAACACTTTCCAGATCACATGGTATTGTTATATAATACACAAATCATCTGGTTGAATCTTGAATGAGAATAACTAACAAGTTGTAGTTCTATAAAAAACAGCTTGCTGTGTGTGAGTTATGTTTTGTACCTAATATCTGCTTTTGACTCTGCCTGCATACATCTTGTCTTATGAATGGCCCTCACTGTCTCACTGTGCTGGATGATATGTCGTTGAATTAGTATAATTTTTCAAATACCACCATACCAAAGCAAATCTGAAACAACAGCTTCAGTGTTTTAACAGGCACTAAATTCTACATTATTTGTCTGTGGAGCAGCGTGTATTATGACAAACCTCCGTTAATAGCATATGCCCTCCTGACTTACAGTCCTAGCATTCTACATGATCGGATAAAGTCTTGATGGTAGAAGTAGGCAAAAAAATTAAATACAATTCCAATTGTGTAAAATGTTTGGTGAACTCTTAAAAAATATTGTGCAAAGGCAAGTCTTACAAATATTTAGTCATAGCATCCAGCGCTACTGTGCAAAATTAACTGACTGACTTGCCTGTGTGTGTGCATGAACTCACGGTCTTCCATCAGCACTTTGAATTGTTTGGCTTCTAAGCTGCTTCGCACTTGTCCATGTGCTTTCACTGTTTTTCTCCTTTTCCTTCCTCCTCTCTCTGTCCTTATTGGTCCATCTTTCGTCCTGTCCTCTTGAAGGAGCCTTCTCAAAAGCGTTGAGGATGAATTGTTCCAACGGTAACACTAACACTGTGTGTCCTGCACCATATCCTCATCCATTCCATCCCCCCCCCCCCGCTGCTAATGTGTGTCAGAGTGGCCAGTTACTTGGTCCAAACCCTTTTCACAGTAAAGTTTACATAGATGTGCCATAAGTCACTGTCCCTTCCTTCACGTGTGATGCGATGATAGCTGTAGATCTAAAATAAAAGTGGGGTTCCAGAATTGGATATGAAGAATGTCGTTTACCTTGATTCAAAATATTAGGCTTGAGAGTAATTGCTTTTTGCAAATTTTATATAAGACGCCTAAACAGCTTCTCTAAATGCTTAACCTTGCCCTTTATTTTCATATTTTTAAATGGTGCTTTTGGTTCTTGGAAGCACTAGGATTTTCAGAGATTCAGGAAATTCTCTTTTCTTGTCTCTAAATGTGTTTTTCTGGCATTCCTCTTATGATACCCAGTACCTTTAGTAATGAATGTGCCCCCTTTTTTCCCATAGAGTCATACTATCTTCTCCAAGGAGGGATTTCTCATAAATATTTGTTCCACAACCTCCTCTCCTGAGACCTGACCAGCCTTAAGTTCCACACTGAGTGTTGTATATGTTGTTGCAGGGGTCACATTGCTCCTTTGGAAGACGCCTTTGAAGAAGTGGAGCTGTGAGTGATGTTAGCATTTCAAGTCCTAGTAACACATCTGTAGTTTGCCACTTTCTAATGAAAAGTCCCATTTCAGATCGACCCTCAAGCCAGGCCTTCCCCCTCCTCTGCCCCCAAAGGTAAGCCTGGTATTTATGAATACGTTGTACCATTTGCACTTCAGCAAATTTTGCTCACATCGATAAACCAAAAGAATTTCAAATAAACCATCCTTGATCCCATTCTTTCAGCCGCGGTTAAACAGTTCATCAGAGGAGCTTGGTCTTAACGATGAGCGGTCTCTGACGGTGCGGAGATTTCCTAACTCTGAGAACGGGCCTAATCAAGCAGCCCGTAGACAGAGCACACCGGAGCAGGGCAACAAGTTGGAGCACTCATCTCCAGATTTCCTTTCTGTCAGTGTCAGCAGCCCCGGACTTTTGTCTCATGCATCAGATCCTGGTTAGTCCAACATTTCTCTTAGCCTGTATTGTGTCCAGTGACATCTTCTTGCTTTATCTGAACATCTGAATGGTGCTGAATAAACCATTATCTTGTTTTTACAAGCTCTCTGTAAGTCTGAATGTAAAGGTATGATAATGTTGTGGTTTGGTTTTATTGAAATAAGTCGTGCTTCACTATGCAAGTGGTCCTTAAGCTGCAAATCTTCTCTATGGCAGACAATGACTCAGATGACAGTGTCAATGGAGGCAGTCCGAAGCCACCACCCAACCGGCAACACCGGAAGGAGAAAAAGGAATTTCCTGTGAGTTTTGAGATCTGCCACTCCATACTTTGAGGACAAATCTGTATAAATGAAAACAATCGTATTTTTTATCAGTAATCTAATTAATTTTAGATGAAAATATCTTCTATAGTGTTTAATGTTGTGTTTCATATCGCTCTGACCCGCCACCAAAACGTCAAATGGGATGTTTTTCCTTTGATGGACCCAAACACTGTTAAAGAAGGAAATTTAGCATCTGCTTATGTTAGACATGGAAGTGACTTTGACAGAACACACACAACTAAGAACAAACTGAGGTGTTTTGAACACACGACAGCTAAATTTAAAATAATTGTTGTTTTGTCTGTAGAATCTGTATCTATGGTGTGTTGTGTTTTTTTTGTTTCCTCTGCTTCCCTTTAGAAACCAGCTATCAACGGTCTTCCACCCACTCCTAAAGTACTGGTGAGTGAATCGTTTGTACTGTTCCTCAAAGTCCTCACTTTTCACCACTGGCGTGGTTTCATGGGCACTGTCATTAAGCTCTGTCTGAACTGTTGCCGTACATTCTACAGATAGTTTGGTTTCTGCATAGTGTTTTTGCTTTGTGGTTGTTGTTGCTCCACTCCACTCCACCTCAGCTCATTAAACTCTGGCTGACATTTTCGCTGTTTTCTGAGCTTTTTTTTGTTTTGTTTTTATTGCAGATGGGAGCTTGTTTCTCCAAGGTGTTCGATGGCTGTCCACTGAAGATCAACTGTGCCACATCATGGATTCATCCAGACACCAAAGGTCAAAAGGAGACATATATACTGTTTCACATTAGTGTCATACACAAATGAATAGAATTAACATATTATTTTCTAAGCTTAATTAAGGCCATATTTTCCCTCTTACAGATCAGTACCTGATCTTTGGGACAGAGGACGGTATCTACACACTGAATCTAAATGAGCTGCATGAAGCTACAATGGAACAGGTAATTGCAACTGCAATTAATACAAACAACTTCTTTTTATAGAACCTACATTCTTAGAAGTTTAAAGAAGTTTATCTGAATAGAATAAAATAACAGATTGAGAGCAGCACAACTTCTGCTTGAAATCTCACTTTGTACAAAGCCATGAGAGAGCTGTAAAATTAAAGACATAAACAGCCCCCAGCAAACACCTGATATCACTCAGTATTGGTCTATAGTCATGTTGGGAGCATTACCAGAGAATGACCCCAGTACAACAAGATTAGTTAAATTTTTGCACAAAATCTTCAGCAAATATCTATTCCCAATATAAAGAGGTTTGAGTCTCTTAAATGTGAACAAAAGCGCTATATAAATGCAATCCATTTACCCTTATACATCGCCTAATTAAATAAATTTTTAGAATTAGAAGTCTAACGTGAATGCAAGAATGACTAATATTAATCTCTGTTGCAATCCTTCCATAGCTGTTTCCCAGGAAGTGTACATGGCTCTACGTTATTAACAACAACCTCATGTCCTTATCAGGTAAGTGATGAACTTATCGTAGCCTCCTGTTCACTTGCCACCGTCATAACCTGCTGCTTCTTTGTCCTGTGTTATCTCAAGACAGTCGCTCCATATCTGTAGCCCTGAAATAACCATTTCTTTTGTGTGCTGTCAGAGAGCCTTTTAAGAGCTCAGTCCTTGTAGCACAATGACTCATGCGTTGCACACGTGGCTTTAAAGCCTGTTCTTCCACTGACAAAACAGTCACACATATAGACCTCTGTAAATGACCAGAAAACCCACAACAGAACCGTGCTCCAGCATGGAAGACAGAGATGTGACCTGTTGTCAGAAAACCCAGATAATCTATTATTTGACACTGAACTGTCTTCGGTTTTCTGTCCTAACAGCCAAAACCTTTTCTCAGTTTAACATTTGAGGATGGGGTTACAAAGCGTGAGGTCTACTTTCGGTTTTATTTCAAGCAGTTTTCCCCTTGATATACTTAACCTCTGTTCTCTTCTTCTCTTGTCTTGGACACTGTCCATCCTCCTCTCGCCTGGCTTGATTTGATATTCTACTAACTGGCTTCATCAGAAGGTAATCATGCTTCATATCATTGTCACACTTCTATTTTTACCCCTGTTCACATCTAACCTTTCTTCATTTTAAAGCTGCTTCATGGGATCTAGACTTTGCTGATCAGATGCAATATGTTTTTGATTGATTATTCATACACATATTCCAAGATGTTTGTCATCTATATGATTTGAATGCTTTTTAATTCTTTGCCTGAACACTACTGTAATCTGGTAACTTTTTTTTTTTTTACCATTGTCTTCTGCTTCAGGGAAAACCTTCCAGCTGTATTCCCATAATCTCATTGGCCTGTTTGAGCAGCTGAAGAAGCCCGGCCTCGCTGCTCAGTTTCAGACACACCGCTTCCCAGACAAAATTTTACCCAGGTGAGATCAACAGGCCCTGGTTTTTTGCTCTAAATCTTGTCCCATATATAATGTTTTGGTTTTTCTCCAACAGTTCGATATGTCACACTTGTCAGATGCTGTAACTTCTCTAATAAGGTCAACCTCTGCCTTTATAACTTTAAGGCTGTTGCTACACTCATGCTGTGCCGTCCCCCATTTTCATTCTTTGTTGCTGTCTACCATCATGACTAATGACTGTGGTGATACAAAAAAGGAGAAGCTCTGGCCGACTTCCCTCATTCTAGACGTCAGCAACTCTTTTAAGTCTGTGGTCATAACTTGTGGACTGTTTTCTCTCCTCAGGAGATTTGCCTTGACAACTAAGATCCCTGACACAAAGGGCTGTCACAAGTGTTGCATTGGTGAGTGCCCATTTTTCTCCCACCCCCTCTAGGTTTACATACCTGTTTACATTACATCCCAGAAGTCTGAGCCAACACACAATATGTCGTACCAATGTTATGTTATTTGCTAAAACATTATTATTTTGTTATAATTTTTTCTTTGTGAATTGGATTTTGATTATTGACATTGTAAGAGTGAAAAATGCTTGTGAAGGCCAAATTTGTGACACAATTATGCTTGTTTATTTAGATTCACATTTGGTTCCACCAGTGGTGGCAAGTCTTCTTGTTGTCTACAATCTCAGAATACATCATAATAGCAAATATCCTCCCGTGACTACAATGAAACTCACATCACCCAACCTTAGTCATTCCAACATCTAAAAAGATAAAATGTTGTACCTCAGTTTGCATAGACCTGTAGCTGCTTTATCTGATGTGTGCACCTGAAACAACCTTTTTACGGATCAACTTAATTTTCATGTCTTTACTTTTATCTCTTTCTGTGTTTTGTTTTACTGTTTCAAAAAGTTAGGGTTCGGGTGTTTTTTTATTTTCAGCATCTGTTTGGAGGATGTTTGTGCAAAGGATGAAAGTATCTGGTTCCATAAAGGTCAAGCAGCAGATGTAAAAAAAAAAAAAAAAAAGCCTGAATAAAAATTGCTTCTTTTTATTGCAGAGAAAATAAAAGGCCACTATTTGCTCATATCACCATATCTCTAATGTAGCTTTCAGCGCCACCTAGTGACTACTGGCCCAACTTCTTTGTTTGTGTTGTTTTTTTGTGTTTAGTTATTTTTTTACACGTATTCGACCCTAATCTGTTAATCTACAATGATTTACTGTACATCCAAGCTTCATTCATCAGTTTACACCAGTTTCCTTTCAATTTTACAGTGAGAAACCCATATACAGGCCACAAATACCTCTGTGGAGCTCTGCAGTCTGGAATTGTGCTGCTGCAATGGTATGAGCCGATGCAGAGATTCATGCTCATCAAGGTCAGTTCATGTATCAGTAAATGTATTCATCACTTTATCATTCAACACACGTCTCATCATTAAAGTGTTGTCGCCTCTGTCTTCCTGCAGCACTTCGACTTCCCTCTCCCCAGCCCGCTCAAAGTGTTTGAGATGCTGGTGGTCCCAGAGCAGGAGTACCCTCTGGTGTGTGTGGCCATCAGTCAGGGCACAGAGCCAGGCCAGGTGGTCCGCTTCGAGACCATTAACCTCAACTCCTGCTCCTCCTGGTTCACAGAGATGGGAACAAGTGAGTCAGACATGTACTCAAGATGTCAAGATAGACAGACCACCCCAACACACATTGTGGAGGAATTCATGTGTGTGTGTGTCAATTGAAATTGGTCTCAGTAATGTTTAAAACTACAAATAGATGCAGCAGGTTAATGAATACAGTTATTAGCTCCATTAATGCAATCGGCCCTTTTCCTGTTGCAGATAATCAGCAGGTGGATGCCATACATGTCACTCAGTTGGAGAGAGACACAGTATTGGTGTGTTTGGACCGTAAGTATAAAGTTTCCGTTGTAGTATCAGTCACATCAATATTTTTTACATATTAATGTATTCATTTTACAAACTGTTGGTAGAAGACATTGACACCATTAGTGTTGTAATAGTGCATTTTGATGGAAATGGTGCAAAAAGATCAAACTACCATCTAGAGTTTTTACCATCATTTCGATCAAACTCTACACTCAAGTTACATTAGTTTCTTGACTTTATATCAGCACTAAACAAGCCACTGTCTTTTTTTTCTTATACACCCCTCAGAAAATTTGAAGATAGTTAATCTCCAGGGGAGGCTGAAGTCCAACAAGAAGCTGGCATCTGAGCTCAGTTTTGACTTTTGTATTGGATCTGTTGGTAAGCTTGTACACAGGTCTTCTACTCCTGTCTTATTGTATGTCTCAAGAAATGAAATTCCTTTGGACTAAATACCTCGTAGTCAGTTCTTGCATCAAATATCATTTCTGACTACCTTTGGCATTCTGTTGACTGTTTACCCCTGTTTGTAATAGTGTGCCTTCAGGACAGTGTGCTGGCCTTCTGGAAACACGGCATGCAGGGAAAGAGCTTCAAGTCTAATGAGGTAAAATAAGCAGGTGGACAACACTAATTAAACATGATATAAATCATCTAATCAAAAAGTGTACTTGTACTTACATCATGATATGTATGTCTCTGTTTACCGAAAGATACAAGTCAAGTATCGTTTGTTCAGTACCAGGTCGGTATGTTCTTTAGGTTTTACTCCTCCAGAATAGACGCTCATGGAATAGGAAAAGTTACCAAGTCTGGATTTAACCTTCAAAAATGCTCAAATTAATGTGGGGGGGTGGAGGTAGTTTGATTGTATTTTGTCACCTCGCTGAATATCAGCTTGTTTGTTGTCCACACAAACAGACACTCGCGGCTCTGGTCACCAATAATGCGGCGTGCTGCTTGTTTACATGCATAGCTACATGCTGCAGGGGATCTCGGCAGATTAACCCTCAGGTGGAGCCAGACAACTTGTCTCTGTGTCAGGCCTGGCTAATGAGTGTGTCCACCTTTCACAGAGGGATTCCATGTTAACCTGATCACGAGTGGCGCTCACACTGCAACACAATAAAAGTTCAAGAGATCGCCGGGAGGTGAAGCATTCTATTTTGATGAAAAGTGATACGGTGATAGGGGCCGCCCTTTAGAAAGCCTCCCAGTGTCCGACGCGCGGCACTCAGATGAGACAGACGGCTTGTTCGTCGAGTCTGTGGCCAGTCCAGCTTAAAGGATCTCCCATAGCAAGGATTTTTTTTTTTTTTGAAATGCCAGCCTTCATGCAACATTAATGCTCCATCATAAATGAGACCCGTCACACAACAGGGGGCAGCTCTAAATAATTCAGCCCTCGTCTTGTTATGATTCGTCTCAAAAGCGAAGGCATTGAAGGGGGGCGGGCCTGTTGATCCGTGCTCGCTTTGGTGGGTGCTTCTCCAAACACCCGAGACCTTGTTCTCATTTAGACTCAAACAGATCAGATCTCTCCCAAAGCCAAGGACTTACACCCAACAGGTGTCACAGGTTGACCACCTCGCATATGTCGACAAGTCTTCATGACGTGAGTGCGTGTCTTAGAGGGGTCGTGTCTTTACGCTCCAGAGTGTCAGAATACATCTGACTAGTCCGGGTAAGGACAGTAACACTAAATCCCCAGAGACAGCACTCGCATTCCAACACTGATGGAATAGAAATGACATCCTCCCTCAGCCTCAGGCCTTTCTTATACCTGAAAACACACAAAGTGCATTAGAGATACCTTTTATTAGATAGATATACCTTTATTAGTCCCACTAATTATAATTAATTAATTATAGTTACCAGTTAATGTGCACACAAAGAAAATACTGGATGGTAATGTCATATTTGAATGTGAAAACTGCAGTATCCAATTGAAAAGTGGGTTTTGGTTTCAGTGTCTCTCATTACATTAGCAGCAGTGTTTGTATGTCACATACATGTGAGTTCATTGTTTATTTGCTCTTTAATGCCATCAGTGGTTCAGATGTGCGGAAAAAAAAACCAGCCGTTACTTTAATGCTGCTGTGGCTTTGTTTGGTTTTTTCATCCTCAGGTGACTCAGGAGATTTCTGATCCGAGCAGAGTCTTCCGCCTTCTTGGTTCTGACAGGTTGGTACACAGATAATTCCATCCTCAGCTGAGTCGGTGCACATGAGTGGTCAGCCCATCATCGTAAACCTCAGAGGATTAGAGGCTAGAGTCTCTCTTGATCCTCCTCAGATGTCACTTCACCTTCATAAAACCAGACTGTTTGCTCTACATCTGGACTCTAAACCACCAGACATCCCACTCTGAGCCCACAGCTCGACTGCTTCTGTGCACGACTTTCAATCCTCACTCAGGTTTTTAACTGGGGTGCTTTCATTTTAGTTGCCTGTTTAGAATTTGAACTGACTCTGTTCCTGAACACACCTCTGGCATTACAGCAGGTTGTGACGTTGTTCACATATGTGATGAACACAGAGGGGTCTAACAACGTAAGGCGCTTTCCCACAGAGTGGTTCTAAGAACTATCCACCTCTAATTAAGTTCTACTCTTCCCAGTGGAACATTTTTGTCTCACATTCTCACAGGCAGATTCATGGTACAGAGCAGTGTGACGTGCATCCTTCAGAGTGTTTAAACACGATACAACTTTCACACACATACACAGGGATGAAAAATTAGCTTTATTTATGTTCAAAATGCAAGCCCGCATTTGAGGAACCCCACAGAATAATATATAATATAATATAGTACAAATGCCACAAAGTCCTAGACGATCTCCGTAAAGTGTTCAGCACCGTCTCCGCGCTGCCCGTGTCAACAGCAGAACAAACATGTATTTAGTGTCATACATGATGAACAACAGAATGAAGGTGTCCACAGTATACTGTCTTCTCTTCATCTGTTCATGGACCAGACGTGTGTGCGTTCTCTCTCAGAAGTTCACACAGATGCTGATATGAGAGGGTGGAAACACTACAGATGTTTATACAACTAGGAAAAGTTGTATAAACTGATATATGCGGTTGTATTAAAGCCGTAGGGTTTATGTCTACGATGTGATCACAGCCACAATGACCATAGCACACTCTCCCTTCTCCAAGATGTGGAAATAGGCGTGGCCCGAGGTCTACCAATCAGCAAACATCCACGGCATATGGTTCCTGGAACCAGGAAAAGACCCTGCCTTGGAGTAGGTGCTAAAAAGGTTCTACAAACTAATAGTTCCTATTCTGTGGGAATGTGTGAAAAAAGGTTCCAAGCACTAAAAAGGTTCTTAGAACTACAAAAGGTTCCTACAGTGGGAAAGTGGCTTTAGTTAGCGATGACTCCTGACAGCGAGGCCGTCCTGTGGCACCAGAGCAGGACCTCTGTCTCTGCCCACCCCTCCATGTTTTATTCACCGCCGCCTGGGCAGTGCCAGCCTGGTGTGAGTGTCTCTGCTGGCCTCTGTAATTTCATCTGATGGAAGGGACGGTATGGACTGTAGCGTCCCTGCTCAGCTGTCACTGCCTCCAGACGATTGAGATGAAGATGCGCGGCTGTCATCGAGATGTTGCCGTCATCTGACTGGTGTTTAACGTGCCAGTTAGCATGTCTGCCTGTCGGAGCGATGCTATCACAGCAGATTAATACCACCAACACGACGCCAGGGCGCTAGTGGCCGTTGTCACAGCACGGTCTAATTAATGGCCTTTCACTGCACTCTGTCCCTCAGTCATCAGGTATTTTTATCAACATTTGTCATCAATCATTAATAGAGGTTTTTTATGCCGTTGTTTTTCTACTATTAACTCTATAAAAGAACAACACTTTAAGCTTTTTTTAAAATGTTACATCATAAAGAACATGGATTGGAACATAGATCAATTTCTTTACAAGATGACAGTTTATTCTGCAGCACAGTCACTAACACAATACTGGAACGTAAAGTCTGCAAAAAATGGTTTCCCTCTGTCAAGCCAAAGGAAGATGTTTCACTGAACAATCCATCCCTAATGTCGTCTGAGACAGGAAGTAAATGTTGAGTTTCATGGAGCTGGTGTTGAAGCTGAGTTTGTGGTGATGTAACTGTACACATGGAGCTCTTTGTCTTTTGTTTCTTTAATCGTTTTGCCCACAGGATTCACTGCACTCATGCATTATTCTTTAGAGACAAGAAGTCTGTAGCTTTTGTTTATACTAGTATAAAGAGACACGGTTTTGAAATGTAACTTTCTAATTTTTTGAACTTCCAGAATAGAGCACCCAGTTCTGTTTAAAAAAAAAAAAAAAAAAAAAAAGATAAAATAAGCGTTTTATTTATTTCGGATTTTATCACGATTTATCTACCAATTAGAGAGTAGATGTGTCTCTGTGTGTCACAAAGCTTCAAACTTTCTGTCAGAGTTTCAGCATCATGTGTGGCTCATTGGTGTTATAACCCTTACTACTACATCGACTCTTATCACCGGCAAAAGAAGTGAAACTCTGCTGATGTTGCTTTTTTTTTTTTTTTTTATTTTGGGGGAGAGTGTTAAATCCAACTCTGCTGCTAACACACTCACATCACCATGGAAACAAAAGCCCTGGTTTCACTTCAAGATGAGCAGCTTGACAGATGTTGAAAGTAAAGACAAAGAGGGAAAAAACAATCCAGGACAAAGTGGTAGAAACATACATCTGTGCCTGCACCACGCTTTTGCCAGGAGGTTCTAGACAGATAGATAGATAGATAGATAGAAATGTATATATATACATACACACACACATACATACACACACACATGAGCTTTCACTACTTCAGTCTAAATTCTGTTGATACTTGCCACGTTCCACAACTTCCCTTTATGACTTTTTCATTTC
>JAPTHA010000016.1:13164288-13183600 GCA_029814585.1 Gymnapogon annona | reverse complement strand
TTTCAACTACAGCAGGGGGTGAAAGGAAAAAAAAGAGAGAAAAAAGAAAGTTTAAAATAATAGGAAAGAAAAAAAAAAAGAACATACACACCATTACACAGTCAGTCAGCAGGATATTGATATTGTACTCATAGGAGAAAAAGAGAAAAGAAAATTGTCTTTTTGAGATAGCGTAGTCGTCAAAGAGTCCAGCACAGTTATTATTGAATCATCAAAGGCAGGACAGGTTTCCAGTGTTTGTTAAAGATGGATTTTTGTAACCTCAAGGAATATGTTATTTGTTCCATGTGGTAGATATTCCATACTTTCTGTATCCACAGGTTGTAGGAGGGAGGGCACCTACTGGAGTTTTGATGGAAAATGTGACAAACCCATCAGTAGATGTGGCCACAGAATAGTACACAGTGAACATGGATGTATGTTATGGGTTTCAAATGATAACCTTTAGATTGTGGTGAGTTGAGGTGTGACCAAGTGTGTTTCCCTGCCGATGGTTTAGGGTTGTCTACGGATGGACCCCTCCGAGCGTCTCCCCTGCGAACAGCTCCTCCTGCATCCATACTTCGATAGCCTGAGGGAAAGGAGTGAGAGCAGCTCCCGAGAGCAGGAACGTTCCAGCAATAAGAGAATACGTTTACCGCGTAAACACCTCCCTCCCGGGGTAAGAGTCGACTGAAGGCCGGGGCTCACAACCGTCTGATCGTCTGACGTGTTGGCCTTCGTCACATATTGAAACAACTGGATTCAAGGAGCAGAGGGACTTTCAGAGGCTTCCTGTTAAACATTACATCCCAAAACTTCTCTGCATTTTAACCTATGGAAAAAAAAAACGGTGTTTTCCAGTGTTCCAGTTTTTCCATAACGTTTTTCCAGTGTAGTAACACAGTGTAATATCCTGTCTCCTTTTAAGATTTAATATGTCTTTTTGCACTACCTCCTATAATTGCACTGTTGCGGGAGCTGCCCGCAAATTTCATTGTGCTTTTTAGTACAATGACAATAAAAGAATTCTGATTCTTACATCCACAGTGACCAGTATAGATGGATAGATAGAGCTTTATTTGTCCCACTCGGGGAAACTTCAGGTTACAGCAGCACACACAAGACAAGACACACAAGAGATTCTGAAAATTAGAGCCATTCCTAATAATATAAATATATAAATAAGGTAAAGAACAGATTGTATAAATATAAATAAAGAAAAGAACAGATTGAATGCAACAACAAGATCAAGAGAGAGACATTGTCAATGCGCAGTTACTGTTATTACTGTTCTAACACCTGACAGCTGCAGGAAGGAACCACCTGCGATACCTCTCCTTCACACACTTGGGGTGTCTGAGTAGTAGTAGTTGTAGTAGTAGTAGTAGTAGTAGTAGTAGCAGCAGTAGTAGTAGTATAGTAGTAGTAGTAGAGGCCTTTAATTGAACTGGTGTTTTTTTTCCTTGTCTCCTCTCAGTATTTGCCTCAGCTGACCGGCAGCAGCATCTTTCCTGTTCTGGACAATAAAAAATACTACAACCTGCGCAAGTTCAACTATCATCTCCCAAACATCTGAAATGGCCACTCTCAGCCTGAATAAAACGACAATGCCTCTGGTAACACTTTGAAAGAAAGAAAGAAAGGAAAAAAACACTATCAAGGATTCAACCACTTTTGAAAGTTTTTATTTTCCTCTTTTTAATGGACATCAGTCTATGCACTATCCGAGGCACGTCCACGCAAACACGTCGACTGTTGGTGGGTGTGTTTCCTACATTTCAAGCTGATTGACTTGTGTATTTGTGTAGATGAGTAAAGACAGGGAGCGATCCGCCGCTCTGCTTATCGACGAGACGACTGGAGGTAAAATGAACAGCTTTGACTGGTTTTTGCCAAATGTGTTTTTATGTATGACAATGGAAGAACATTTTGGTAGTGACTTCACTGTTGTTCCAAGCTGTAATGTAGACCACACTTTTTATGTACAATACGACTTGTAAAAATAATATTTATTGGCGACAGGAGTGAATACCATTCCTTTGCTATAGCGTATAGCTCTTACAGACAGCATATTATACTTGTACTATCTCTGGAACTTGGTGCTAAGGATGTTCAGCCATCTGTATGTCCTCAGATATTGTACAAATGCCAAATTAATCGAAGAGGAAAATCACGCTTTTATCTTAATTTTCACCTACTGTTTTCTGTCTGTACCTACAAATGAAGTAACTTTTAGTAATGTTACATATTGAGACTTGAATAAACGAAAGATTTGTTCATTCTTTCAATGAAACACTGGTGTCGACTTGATCAAAATGCTTTAACGTGCCTGTGGCATTTTTCCTTTAAAGATTGATCACACTTACTTCCTAGGTGTCTGCGTGTGCTCACAAAGTCTGGAAACATGACATGGGTTTAATGTAATGATGATGAGGCATCAGGAATCATCAGGCGTGCATTAAATCTGTGTATGTGAGGTCTCATTTGCCATAGAAATTTAATCTAATTTAATTGATGTGCCTTTGCCTGTGTCTAGACTTTCTGCATGTATGATAAGTCAACTACTAAATCCAATAATTTGCTTTTACTTCAGACTTGGAATTGAGATCCAGTCTCAAAATGTGATCTTGAACCAAATCTTGCTCTTAAAAAGCAATAAATGTACCATTCTGAGACCAGTAGACACCTTTAAAACATCACCAACCTGATGATTTCCTATGAAGCAGCAGTCCCATCATTTTAACCTCCCTGCGCTTGTGTCATCAGACACACATGTAGAGGTGCTTAAATGGATGGAAGATGACTCGTCTCAAACTTTCTAGTTTTTTGTTGTTTTTTTTATTCTGAAAGCTTCAGATAGTTCAGTCTTTCCTCACACCTGAGATCAGGTCTTGCAACACTCCAGGTCCAGGTGTATGTCCAAACGTGGAAGTGCCGTCTGTAATCTATGAACAGTTGTCTCTTTGTCTTTGATGCCAGGAAGATCGCTCAGAAACAGATACTCCAGGTTCCTGTGTGGAGTTAAGAAAAAACAAAACACTTCGATTCTTTTTAATAAATGTTTCACAACACCTCGATAGTCTAAAAGAACTGTTTAAATTTTTTAAGGTTCAGGAGCCACAATCAAGAGGGAAAAATACTCTGCTCATATCAAAAGACTACATATGAAAAAATACACTCTATATATTATGTACATAATTATATACTCAGAATACTGAATATAGATTTAGAGAAACTCCTTCATTTAGAGAAAATGGAGGAGTTTAAAGTCTTCCAGTATTGACTTTCTGGGTAACACACACCCACCTGAGTCTGTGCAGAGCGACGATGCCCTTATCAGTCACATTCCCACATGACACCACCTCCATCATATACAAACTCTCCTGCAGATTCTCTATGGAGCTCAGCCTCTCCAGACAGATGTCCTCCATGTAGATACACTTGCAGAACTTGATTTCGTCCACGTATTTCAAACCATCTGGAGAACAAAAAGATGACACGTGAAGCCTTTTCAGCGCTCACAGAACAAAGAAGAACTTGGTCCCAAAACAAATCTGTGTTGACTTTGGCTGCGGACAAACGGTGTTTAGCATTCAACAGCCAACAAGGTCACAGACAGACGCAGTTCTATCGATGACGCTCGGTGTAAAACATCCCCGTCACATGCGTCAAGTCACTTTTAGACAATCAGTCTGGAACAGGTGTACTTTCACCCTTAGTTTTCCTTTCTTGTTAACACAAAGGGGAATCACTTTCAACTGGGCAGTGGAAGCTTGTGTTAACAATTGATAGATGATGCAAAATTTACGGATATCTTTAATCATTGAGCAAACACACGTTGGTGTCATAAATCCCAGAGAACTGGGAGAATTAAAAGGCCACAAAATTCATGATTGATTGACAGAATCACAGACAATACTTGACAGTGATGGCAGAAGTATATCATGAACTTAAACTCAATAAATATTTTTCAACTGTTTATCAGTGTGCTTTACATTTCCTTACCTCCATCACTCAATTTCTCAACTCTTTGGGTTTCTTCTTTTCTGAATTCATAGTTTTTGGAGGATTTTACCCTTGTTGTATTGAATATGCAAATCTAAATGAGACTTAACTCTAAGTGAAATTGATTTCAGTATATGAGAGATCAATTCATTAGATCTTCAGATTGAAGAAATTGCAACTTGCAATATTTGTGTTTTGTTTTTCTTGATCCAGAAATGATGCGTAAAAACAAACATACACAATCAAAAGTAAACAGCCCTGATACTGGGCGAAGTGACAAGGAC
The DNA here is from genome assembly GCA_029814585.1 of Gymnapogon annona. Taxonomy (NCBI): domain Eukaryota; kingdom Metazoa; phylum Chordata; class Actinopteri; order Kurtiformes; family Apogonidae; genus Gymnapogon; species Gymnapogon annona. Next base: position 13,179,329 of record JAPTHA010000016.1, on the reverse strand, counting down.
AAAAACGTCATATTCTCCACAGTGTAACACTGACCCAGGTGGTCAAACCCTTTGTGCATGATGCAAGATTCAGTCGCATCAATGCCCTGGATCTTGTATCTGCCCAGAGGTCCAGTTGGCAGTCCGTTGTAGTCGTGATGCCAGCGATCGAAACCTTGAAACCTCACTTTGGCCCCACACCTCAGTAGCCACTCAGCTGCAGCACGATCTGGACCGACAGCTTTGATCCTCTCATGGTCCACTCTGTCAGACCAGACATCAACAAACATTAGATTATAAACGGGAGAGGTGACCGTCAACAGGGGTTACTTGAAGACAAAGTGCATCTGGCAACAAGCCAGTTCATTTTGGGAACCTGACAAATTATCGATTTGTTAAATGTTTAAAAGTGACTTCAACCAAGTGACGTCTTTGGCAATAGAGACTTTAACTTCAAAATGGAGACTAGAATACAGGTGTCCCTAACAAACTGGCAATTTATGTGTATACATGATTAAGATCACTAAGGTTACAACATATTCTGTGACCTATAAAGGGAATTCTGGAACAAAACTCTTTCAAAATACTTTATTTTAGATACACTGTTTCCCTTGCACTGTTTCATCAGAATAACATTTTTAAAGCATTTATCAAACAGTGTAAGTACTATACTAACATATATTACAGTATATTTCAGCCTGGCTTTTACCATTGGCTGATACTTCATCAGATACTCTGTAATTATTTCTTAAAGCACAATTGAACTGTAATTATAGATTTATATTGGTGTTTTGTTTGGGAAATAAAACAATACAGTACAGATTGAATTAAATGTCAATTATTTAAAGGTTCGATAAAATATGGTGGGTGTGTATTTGTGCACCAAAACCTTTGCCTTCTTTACTATTCGACTTTTTTTGATTAAAACAAATTAACAGGGCTTTCCTCACAGCTTTTTTTAATAGTCTCACCTGTTGAAAACAGCATTAAGCCAACCCCAGAAATGTCTGCAGCTCTGCCCTTTCTGATTCACAGCTGCAGCCTGCACCACCTTTGATAAAAGCCTCATATCTCCGCACTGAAATAAACAGAAAACACAGGAATGGCCTGAATTATTCTCACCAGATGATAACTGGACAGCGGCAAGCCGTTTTAGTTTTAAATCATACTGCACTCCAATTGTAATTATATTCTAGACTTCTGTAACTATCTCATTATTCGTATAGAATAGATTCATATTATTAGTATTGATTACATGACTAATGAATTTCACATTATTTTTTAATAGAAGAACTTGCCCATATATATATTAATTAAAACGGTCCCTACTAATACACCGGAATTATTCAAGATGAAGACATTGCTGCATCAGGAATTAGAATCCAGTAAAACAACACTTTGGAAATAACAAAGTCTTTCTGTGATTTCCTGTAGGAATTTAATATATAACCCCTTCAACGTCATCTTTTGATATCCCACTCTTGGATATCGATTGTTTCTTAATTGTATTCCACATTCTACAATATTTAGTTGCATTTCCCAGTATCTGTAGCTTTGATGAGAGTTTAGTTCACAGTGTTCATTTTGGACATTAGACTTAGACTTCCTTTATTGTCATTACACAGACACACACAATGAATCTGATTAGATTAGATTATATACCTTTATTAGTCCCCTGCAGGGAAATTTCAGGTTACAGCAGCGCATATAAGACAAGACACACACAGAGAGATACTGTAAATATGAGGAAAAATAAGAGTAAATCATAATAATATAAATAAATAAAATAAAGAAAAGAACAGATTGAGTGCAACAGTAAAGATCCATAAGAGATAACGTCTGATATATAGCAAAATACAGATCAATAGCTATACAGATATATAGTTATACCCACATTGTTATATAGTAATACACAGTTATATAGTTATACAGTTCTATACCCTTATTGTTAAATAGAAATACACAGCTCTGTAGTTATACAGTACTATAGTTATACCCTTATTGTAATATAGTAATATACAGTTCTATAGTTATACAGTCCCATAGTTATACCCTTATCGTTATATAGTAACATACAAAGACATCATCAGTTATATAGTAATATACCACTATATAGTTATACAGTTAGTTTAGTTATACAGTTAGTTTAGTCAATATTAATAATAATAATTAAAAAATAATACTGTGAATAATATAAAATGAAAACTAAATACTTGTCGTAAGAATAATGTTGCCTTAAGGATCTTAAATGTTCTTGTTTAGTTACAGGAAATTGGTTTGTTAACAATTAAATGCAAAAAAGACAAACATTTGCACTACCTACCTGCCCTTCGACTGTTTACATCCGTGGTGCGTCCATATTTGTTCCCTTTGACCTCATGACGTAAGAAATAGCGCGCTCTCCCATTGGCCGACCTTCGTGAAACAGGAGGGCGGGGCTTCGTATCCACACGTTCAGGAGCGGAGCGGGATGGGCGCTAGCTAAACACCGGGAAGGAGGACTCCAACAGCACACTGAGCACTCGGAGCAGTCAGTCCGACCATTGTACAATGAAGAGACGCGTCTAACTTGCTTTGTGACACTTTGAAGATGATACGGATACTGAGCAGCGCGTCTTTTCGGGCTGTTGGCACCGCGCAGCTGAAGCGGCTGAAGGGCATTAGAAGCAGAGCGCTGCACAGGTGAGACCCAGGACACTGACACTTCCTCTCTTTGTCATTACGCAGACACACGCAGTGAATCTGGCAAGGAAATGTCCTTGATTGGCAACTGGGACACAAAATAAATATGGAAAATACACAAGTGCAAAATTACTAAAGTGAATCCAAAGTTCGGAAGAGTACAAGTGCAGCTCTGCGACACAGACAGGACGAGAGCTTAGTCACACATGCTGTTGCCAAAGCTGCGAATTGTTTTTTTTTTTTTTTTTTATGTTTGTGTTAATTTTGGAATGAGGTTCGACAAGCCAATACCTGCTTGATAAACTCACTTTTAATTGATACCAGTTGGTCCCAAGGGTAACACTCCCCAAACGGATTGCATAACACCCCTGCCTTGTGCATGCCCCGGTTTGCACTCACCACCACATAATGTACGCCAACAAAACCCTTGGGTTTTTTTTTTTTGCTTTGTCATCATTGCGAGATCATTTGTAGCTTGATCTGTTCTCCATGCAGGGCATCTTTCTTTGATGCTGCCTACTTTTGTTTATGTGTACTTTAGGTTGACTGTCAACAGAGCATGTTTTATTTGCATAACCATGAGCCTGCAGGCATCTGCATGTACCTTATGTTCTATCATCTGCATGTACCTTATGTTCTATCATCTGCATGTACCTTATGTTCTATCATCTGCATGTACCTTATGTTCTATCATCTGCATGTACCTTATGTTCTGTCAGAGTGTCGTTGAATTCTCTCTGATGAAGTACTTTGAGGATTCAGGTACATTAAACATCAACCCAGGAAGGAAATCCGTATATCTGCAAGTTTGTACAAGTGCTTGGAGTACAGTCAAACAACTTAAAGCGTTGCTTCTTCACACACCAGTTTTAAGAAAGCACTTCAGCACGACTATGGATTTGTATGACTGATGCATTAATGTGTTTGTTCATTTTTACTGATGTAGATGTTTAAAGTTGAGCTAATTTAACTCCTGTATATATTATTTATAGATGAAGTGCTTGGAGGATTTAGGTACATTAAACATAAACAAAGGGAGGAAATCCGTATATCTGCAGGTTTGTACAAGTGCTTGGAGTATTGCTGGTATTAATGAATAGTCAGACAACTTAAAGCGTTGCTTCTTCACACACCAGTTTTAAGAATACACTTCAGTATGAATATGGATTCATATGACTTATGCATGAATGTGTTTGTTAATTTTTACTGATGTAGACGTTTAAAAGTTGAGCTACTTGTATTGTAAACTACTGTATATATTATTTATAATTAAATCTATGATAACGCACCATATGCTGTAAGATCAATGTGCATTTTAGATTTACTGCCCTTTTAGAAACGCATAGCTTCAAAATGAGGCCGTATTTGCCTTCGAGGGAGGAGGATTTTTTTCAACCTGTAGTTGAGCATTTTATGGGTTTATCACAAACATCCTGTTTCCACTAGACTGGAATGATGTGAAAAACTGTAATCTGAAACGTAACTACAACCACTTCGCAAAGCAAAAAGTACAACATTTGCTTCTAGAATGTAGAGAAGTGGAAGTGAAGAGTAGCAGAAAATGGATGCTCACTTATTGTGCATCCAACCACAGTTTGGATTTTCTGGGCTTTGAGCACTGTAGTCTGGTTCCAATTAAGAAAGAGAAAAACAAGATGCTTGCTGTTTCCAATGTTCTGTCCCTTCATGAGGGCACAAATAGTTATATCTTCTCCCACACGGAACGCATTGTTCTTGGAGCTAATTGCAAATCCTTTATTACTCAGGGGTGGATTTTAAACCCACCCAAAAGTTGCAGTTATAAGGGTTACATTTGGATTGACCAAGTGGAGACTTGTGACAGAACTGGACACTCTCCTTGTTACACCAAACACCTGTTTCCCAACTGTGAGGGCTCAAAGGTTGATTACTTGCAGTGCATTCATGTACAGGTGGACATTGAACCACTGGCCTAAATATGCTTTTCTGCTCACGCCATTTTGGTCGCTCGTGGTGACCTGGCTCTTTCTGTGTCTTTCAGCAATTATGACGTGGCCGTGGTGGGTGGGGGCATCGTGGGTTTGGCCACAGCCAGGGAGCTGATTCTGCGACACCCGTCACTGAGCTTCATTCTTCTGGAGAAGGAAAAAGAGCTCGGTGGGTTGAGCTTTGAGTTGTTTGTAAAGAATAACAAGGGGAACTTCAACAGAACACGAAAAGCTCATCTTGGGAATTAAAGTCCTTTATATAGCCCCAGACCAAGTGTAATGACAGAGACACTTTTGTTGTTATTTTGGTCACACCCTCCTCCAGGACACTCGATGTGAATAAAAACCAACAACTGTGAGAGTAAAGTTTCAAAGTGTCAAATTACAATCCCGAAAGCAACTTAGAGTGAAAACGGTAATCATCACATTGACATAAATCTTTTTTTTTTCCCTCTTCTTCTTTTTTACCTCGCTGTGTCACTTTCTGTCTCATCAGCTGTGCACCAGAGTGGGCACAACAGTGGAGTCATTCACAGTGGGATCTACTACACCCCGGGGTCGCTAAAGGCCCGTCTGTGTGTGCGAGGCGCCACTTTAGCCTACGAGTACTGCGAGAAGAAAGGACTGCCTTACAAGAGATGTGGAAAGGTCTTCTTCTTTTTACTAAAAATATCCAAACACAAAATATTTGCTTGCTTTTGTGTCTTTATGTGACTAATTTCCTTTTTTTTTTTTTAAACATTAAAAAATCCTTGGCACACATGGTACAAGCCACATACATGTCATCTGGGCATTATGCATACGTGTAATGCTACTCAAGTGTAAAAAATATCTATATATAATCTTATCTAAATTGAAAAAAGAATTAGATGATGTAAAGATACGAAGCGGTGAAATGTGAAAGTTTGACTGTCGGTGATTTTTTTTGGTTAGTTTTTGTTTGTTGTTTTCTTTGTGACGTCTGTCTCACTATTGACTCAATGCCTTTCTTCTTGCAGCTCATTGTTGCTGTGGAGCAGGAGGAGATACCTAGACTCAAAGCTCTTTACGAGCGCGGCCTGCAGAACAACGTACGTGACCTCAGTATCGTCGACGCTAAGGGTATTCGAGAGCGAGAACCATACTGCAGGGTAAGAAACTTGATGAAACTACTATTTTTTTTTTTATTATTTATTTACTTTCGTTTATATACTGTTTTGTTTTTGTACCTGTTGTCATGTGGAGTTGCCAAACCGGCTTTCACAGAGAATGTTGTTGACAATGTTTACATTGACAATTAAAGGATTCTGATTCTTATTCTGAGTCGAGACTAAGTGTGTAATTATTCTCAGGGTATCATGGCTTTAGATTCCCCATACACCGGCATCGTGGACTGGAGGATGGTGGCTCTCAGCTACGGCAAAGACTTTGAAGAGGCCGGCGGGACAGTGATAACTGAATACGAAGTCAACGACATTTCTACAGTGAATGAAAGCCCTGCAGGAAGCACAGAAGGTAAGAAATGGACGTCTGTGTGCTCATATATGGAAGCAAAGACTTGTTCTCAACCACGTTTCTGATTTTTAATTTGCAGGAATGAAATATCCAATTGCAATCAGAGACAAAAAGGTAAGATGCACCCGTCCATAGGAGAGGACAAACACATCTGCAGGAGCTCTGTGGTCACTCTATTGCATCATTCACATCGTTGTTTATGTTTCTACAGGGTAACGAGGTGCGTTCCCGTTACGTGGTGACGTGTGGCGGTTTGTATTCAGACCGCCTATCGCAGATATCCGGCTGCAGTCGGGTTCCGCGGATCGTACCTTTCAGAGGAGATTACTTGGTCCTGAAACCTGAAAAACGCTACCTGGTCAAAGGAAATATCTACCCCGTGAGTCTTCAAAACAACCACTGGCACCACAGTTTCTTCTTGTGAGCGGGTCTGTCTGCGTCCCTGAGATGTTGTTGACGTGTACCAAGCTGCTTTACACGCGATTCCGACAGCTGTGCTGAGAAGCTGATGTCGTAGATGGAGTGAATCATAGTTTGATCTCACCTGCACTAACAGAGGAGAATGTAAACTGTGCACATGTTTCTCATCATGCTCATGTGTTATGACTGTTATTCCCCATAAGGCACATCTGGCATCTAACAACCGACCAATAATATGCAGCGTCTGGGTGGTGGGGGGGCGGGACTGTTTTTGGTTTGTTTTTTATAACAACCCTTGTGGACAATTAAAAGTAGCGCAATATTTTAAGATCAGCTTAACTAACTGTAAAATGCTAGTAAATATACAGTATTTCTACATAGGACACAAATGAATGTTTATTTGTTCACAATGTTTGTTTGTTTTTTTAGGTCCCTGATCCTCGTTTCCCGTTCCTTGGCGTTCACTTCACCCCTCGGATGGATGGAAGTATTTGGCTCGGCCCCAACGCGGTGCTTGCCTTCAAAAGAGAAGGTTACAAATTGTTCGACTTTAACATTGGCGACTTCGCTGACGCTTTGTCCTTCAGGTGCAAATGGATATTAGACTAGATGGACTTTTCTTCGATGCAAATGGATGTTGAACTGTATTAGGAGAAATGAATGTTTCTGTGTGTGTGTGTGTGTGTCTCAGGGGCCTTCAGAAGCTGGTGCTGAAGAATATGATATATGGAATTGGAGAGATGTATCGAGGGATTATTATCAGTGCACAGGTTAAACTCCTACAGAAATACATCCCTGAAATCACACGGAGTGACGTCCTCAGGTACAGTTCATGCCATTCATTCATTCATTTATTTTGAGTGTTTATGAGAATACATTCAACATCATTGACAGAATATTGATGTAACATAAGTATAAAGGCTGCCCATCTTTATTCTGTCTACAGACAATTTGTTTGTTTAACAGTTAAAACTTTTTGGGTTTTTTTCTCATTGCTTCTGTTGGATATTCAGACCGTTCCAAAGTGTTTACGAGTGGTTAGAAAATTTAGGTCATGTGAAATCTCCATATCCTCACAAATGATGACTACTGTCCCGAATTGTAACAAAAAAAGAAACAAGAAAGTTGTATATTACTTGTTTGTGATTTGTTGAACACTATGAACAAGATTATTGGTGATAGTATTCTACAAGATCCTATATTTTGTAAGGGATTACTTATGAGTTATATTATGGTTACAGCAACAATTTTTAATAGTTTTGCCTGAATAAATAGATTGTGAGTGTGTTCCAGAAGCCCGGTAACAGTAATATTAACCTACAATCACTCAGTAAATTATTTAGATCCGGGTTGTCAAACTCATTTTCTTTCATCTGCCACATTCAGCCCAGTTTGATCTCAAAGGGGCCGGACCAGTAAGATAAAAACATAACTAAGAAAAATGGACACTTCTTAAGAAGAATAAGTGCAATATTATCAATACAATGCCTCAACGTGTGATTGATAGATCAGAGCCACAAAGACACAACACATGTATTAACAGGCAGAATATTGTTCAAATTTTTTAGACATTTAAAGTTGTTCACATTTGTTCAGGTTATTCACATTTTTTATTATTTTTTTTTTCCCCACATTAAATCAACAATAAAATTTTGAGTCATAATTCACAGGTTATTATGTTATATTATTTTATTTGGTGTTATGATATTATTGGTCAGTCACCTGTGGGCCCTGAACTAAAACCAGTTCAACATCGTTGACTGTTAATATTTTCAAATTCATCAAATGGGCCGGATTTGAGCCTTAAGCAGGGACGGTTTTTTTGGCCCACGACCCGCATATTTGACACCCCTGATCTAGATGGTCGGTGTGTGAAAATATCAGATAGTATTATTAGCCTTAGATTTTAGTATATTTTAAAATATTCACTTATTTATTAGTTGGCTCAGATGGTAGAGCAGGTCGTCTGGTAACTAAATGGTTGGCGGGTCGATTCCCGCCCTCTCCTGATCCAGTCACTTCAGCCACCTTGCCTCCCTGTGTGAATGATGACCCTGCGATGAACTGGCGTCTTGTCCAGGGTCCAGTGACCCCCACGACCCTGCAAAGGATAAAGTGGGCTTGGAAGATAAATGACTTATTTATGAGTTATTATAAGTAATTTATTGCAGTGGCTAATATGAGTCCTCAGTATCTATTTTCATTCTTTCTCTGTGATTAAATGATATTAAACTTCCTTGAATCTCAAGTGTAACACTCACAACACAAAGCACCATCCCGTCTGTCTTGTTTGTTTGTTTTTTTCTTCTAGGGGTCCTTCAGGAGTTCGAGCCCAGGCCCTTGACCGTGATGGAAACCTGGTGGATGACTTTGTGTTTGACGGCGGGATTGGTGACGTGGGCAGTCGGGTCCTCCACGTACGTAACGCTCCCTCTCCAGCTGCCACCTCCTCTCTTTCCATCGGGGAAATGATCGCAGATGAGGTGGAGACTCGCTTCTCGCTGTAGAGAAACATGGGATGGCGCCAAAAGGAAAACCAGTAAATGACAAATCAGCATCGGGTCACCATATGAAGCCAAAATGTGCCTCTACCTCAACATCGGCTTTATTTTTGAGACATTTCATAACAGGTCAAGCCTTAATTTGGAGTGAGGAAGTGAGGTGCTTTTGTCTTAATTCCATTGTAGGACTGTTTTACTCATGTCGCGCAATAATGGGAGGTCTAAAATGTTTACTGTCTATTACTCTGCACTACCCTCGCTTTAAAATGATCAGTTACTTTATGAGAAATTGTGAAGAACATCCAGACATAGCGGTCAAAATTGAGTCATCACTTCGCAATATTAAAAAAATATATTTTAGATATGTTAAAAAAAACTCAATTTTGACATCAATGTAAATTTTGGGAGAAAATAGACACTCAATTCTAGATTGGATTCATTCTCCTATTTTGTATGTCTGTGTGTTTTTATTCAACCTACTGTAATAGAGCAGGTAAAGTCCATTGTTTTGATATTGTAAGAAAATACTGCACATGAATTGATGTTTTCTGTCCAGAGAGCTTTAAGATATTTTTGTGTAATGCACAGCTATAGCTACAGAACGCACAATGTATAGGGAAATACGCTACATTTTATAATAATGGATCTTTGTATTTGACAAGTAAATGAAGCAAATAAAATATTAAATACATTAGGTTTTGTTAAAAGACAAAGATAATGTGTACGGTGGAGGAAAAATTAAGATGTTGCTGTGCGATAAGGGCTTTCTGCTTCCCATTAATTGTCAAATTAATGCTAAAGTGTGTTTACCATGAATATGTCCGGAGAAGAGATAAAGTCATTATTGTGAACATGGAACCAGATTAGCATCTTTGAGCTCTAAGAAAGGGATGAACACCACTGTGATGGAATGATATTGGATGATGAAAGTGGAGAATGTTGTTGATGCCTGGCATTGGTTCCTGTGTGTAAGTATCTGCAGTATATCAGGAGTGTCAGAAAAGGCCCACGGGCCAGAACCGGCCCACCTGAGGGTCCAATCCAATGTTTTTATATTTGAAAACATCAGGAATGTTGAACTCACATTCAGACACATACAGCCCAGTAAAGTTCTAACATAAAATCCTATAAATAATAACCGCTCCAAAGTCGTCGTCTTGTTTTTTGTGTAAAAATGTAAAATTACATGAAAGTGTTTATATTTAAAACAAAAAAATGTGAACAACCTGAAAAGTCTTCAAAGAAGTAAGTGAAATTTTAACAATATTATGCCTGTTGCTAGATCTTTGTGCCTTTGTACACTCTGTATTTTGTAACACACGTGTTAATGATAAGCTGCGACCTAATAGTGTTAGAATTGCACTTATTTTTCTTAAGAAATGTTAGGTTGTTTGTCGTTTTTTTACTTTTTTTTTATTACAGTTTTAGATGTAAATGATGATGATTTCTTTCAGCTTTTTCCCTTTCAGGATCACCACAGCAAATCCAGTTAGCATATTTGATTTGGCAGGAGTTTTTACATCGGATGCCCTTCCTGACACAACTCGCTAGACACACACAACAGGAAACGAACCCAGGTTCCCTATGCTCCAGCCCCGGAGCCTTACCAACTGAGCTATGCAGCTGGGAAAGTTTTAGATGTCTATACATTTACATAATAGAGAAGCGTTTGGATTTGTCACTCTTTATTGGTGCATATGTTATTATTTGACTGTTCTCATCCACTTGAGGTCATATTACTCTGTATGTGGCCCCTGGACTAAAAATGAGTTTGACAGCCCTGATCTATACATTTCTCACATTTATTATTCAAGTATGTTTGTAGCCTCAGAGGCTTTAAATATTGCTGTATCACAATAACATGTTGTCTGTGGGGTTTTTTTTCATTCAATCTCCAAGGACAGTAAATATCGGTTTATTCCTGGTGTATGTTTGTACCTGCTGCCATATATTTTCAGAGACGCACACCGTTTGTGGTTCTGTGTCCAATGCAATACTACAACTTGACCACAAGGGGGCGGAATCACAGCAAAGACATTTATGAGCCTGAGCTACAAAGTACTGGATGTAGACTTGATGCTACAAACAATAGCATCATTTCTGCTTCTGTTGATATTTGTACTGTACATGTTTGTATGATGGCATGAAAATAAAGCGGGTTTTAGCAAAATGTGATCTACTTACTTCACGAACTGTGATGCTTTTAGAAGAAACAAACCAAGGAAGTCTAAGTCTAACAGATATATTGAAGCAGCCTGTTTAGTGCCTTTATCTAACACGACTACAAAGATCCTGCCAAACATTTCCCACCTAATGACGCGTTAACATTCTTTATATCTGCAATATTTCCTTTGAGAGTAAGGGATGAAAAAAGAAAAGAGAGACATACATCCCACACAAGGAATCACCATTATAAACTTCTACAATCAGGAAGCCCATTTAAGCACTGTGTTGCAAAAAAGTGCTGCAAATCAAAAACTCGCAATAAAGCCCCTGGAGAAAATAACCTACTGGATGCAAAAAAAGAAGCGGGGTGTTTTGTAAGATATGGCAAGCTTTCTTAACACAGAGATTTAAATGTCCACCTTTAACTCTTAAAGACCCAAGCATCCACCTTTAACCCAAAACCATCTACTGATGTATCTGTTTAATAGCTGTTAATCCATTAACCCTACCAATACATGCTAATTATTGGTGTAAATACAGTTATTGGTCTTTTCTGAGGCTCCATAGTTACCATGGAAACACCATCATCTGCTACAACATTGATTCACCCGTAAAACCCATTGAATCAATGACAGTGGATGTACACCCTGGATTTATATAAATACATATATGTGTGTGTGTGTGTGTGTGTGTGTGTGTGTGTGTGTGTGTGTGTGTGTGTGTGTGTGTGTGTATGCGTGTATTGAAAAGGACACTTTTTCTTCAGTTTTCTCTGTTTCTCATGTAATCAATTTTAATCTGAGTTTTAATGAGTATCTACATGGTCAGTCAATTATCACAAAAGGCGATAAATCACTTATTGACAGTCCCATAGGAGTTGCACTGGGTCTTTCTGGGTTAAATTACATGGAAAATTTGAAAGTACGTACACTATATTGCCTCTCTATAGCCAAGAAGGACTTGTAGGATTTAGGATGTGTGAGGTCAACATATGTCTCTGTGAATCAGGTGGTTCACTTAATTATGGCTTGGTTTTGTTTTGCTGACTTTGTCCCTGCTTTCTCAAAATATGGAGGTGTTGATCAAAAATTTTTGGGGGGGATAACCGTTTTTCATTGTCCTGGGTTATTGCCTCCTTGTTTGATTTGTTGGGGTGTTTTCATCATCATCGCTTGTGGGACCTTTTTACCTTAAAAATGATTTGAACATAAATGAATTAAACCAGGAACCAAATGTTGATACATGTATGTATGAATTCTGGATTCATTTATCCATCCACTTCACAGGCAAAAAAATACATTTTAACAGGCATTATAATTTATTGTTAAACCATTTTTGAATTTGGAGTTGTCATACGTTGTTGCGCTATTATTTTACTGATCTCTTCAACTAAAATGACTTTGACACATCTGGCCAGATGAGAGAAAGTAAAACCTAAATTGTATATAGGTATTCTTTCCTGTCTTTGATACAGTCTTGTGTTTTTCGTCCAATGAAATGTGAAATTACGCACCGTACCAGACTTACGCACAATTAAAGAGACAAACCGGTGCGTACTCAACGTTGGTTTGTGTAACTCTTCCAGACACTACGGCATGTGGAGCATTTGAAAAAAGGCATAGGCTGTGGGTCTTCACTGTCTAATGATCGAAAGTCCAGCCTTGTTTTTTTTTTCCCCCGTCCAATGAAATGTGAAATTACGCAGCGTGCGTGCCTGACAGCGGACGCGCGGTGCGGCGCACAGAGCAGGAGGCAGCAGACAGACGGACAGGCAGCGGAGTTGGTACGAACATCCTCGACTTTCACAAACCAAACCAAAAACACCTCAGCTGACCGCTCTTCAGCTACCCTGCTTACACCTTTGCCTCGGACCTATCGCTGTTTTGGGATTTACGTCGGATGTAGCGTCTGATCGCTCCGGAGAAGATGACTAAATGTGAAGCAAACAGCGCAGGAGAAAGTGTGCCTTGTTTGGAGCTGAACGGGTCGTGTGCCACAACATAAAACTCAAACCAAGGCCAGCAGAAGCCTGTAGCACTCGCTAGTTAGCTTGTTAGCTAACGTTAGCCTGCTAATGTTACAGGTGTTTAGGCAGCAAACAACCAAACATAACTTGTAGCCGTGGTTAGCTGCTAACACGTTTGGTGCCCATGCCGTGACTTTAGTTTGAAGTTAATGTGCCTGTTATGAGCTTTTAGTAAAGAAGTACAACACGTAGCAACATTGTTATTAGCCATTAGCGATTCACTTAGCTGCTGTCCCGTGTTTACAGCGGGCTAGCTCCACTAGCCTCAAAGCTAGCGTCGTAACTTTATGGCTACATGTGCTTATTTTCTGATGTAGCTAATATTTTGCCGTGTAACCCGGCTCAACCAGAGACTAGCCGACTGGCTTTGGGAGACTCTTAACTATTGCAAGTGAGCCAGTGTGACTTTTCCACCGTGCCTGTCCTGGACTGACCCACCCACAAGGACTATCTATCCGGGGCCGATGCTGACAGTTCAGCCCGGATCACGGCAACGCCAGGAGCCGCTACAGCAATGCAGCCCCAGCAGATATACGACTTTTCAAGTGACGAGAACAGTCACAAATGGAGAGGCCTCTTCGTGCAAGCTTTACGAAAGGTAACAGTTGTGAAGTTATCTAATGAAGTGCTTTTCAAAAGAAGCCACATTCCCATACAGGAGCTTCACTGCCGCCGGATTATGGGACTTCTGTAGGTACACGTTGAAAACACAGGGTATAGTTTCTGTAACAACCCCCACCCCCCAAAAAAAACAAAAACAAATAAGACACAGACAGCTGAGATAATCATGAGATGACCACTTAGTACTGAGTTGACTCAGCGTTACATCAGATACAGTATGTACCAATGATAAAACGCCCCCCCCATCTGCCGCGGCTGTTCACATGTATGTCCAGATTGTTTGTTCAAACTGTCTCTCACCCAAGTTCCCTTTAATGACTTTATTCCCACAGTGGTTTTGAAGAAGTTGTTCAATTTGAAACAGTTTGCACAGTAACCATGTCTTCTCCTGGTTTATCAAGGGTAAACAGACGAAAATTTGTGTTTTTTTTCCCTTAAAAACATCCTTGTGCTGATTCAAACACAAGTTATCGTGAGCGCTGCCTTTTAACACAAAGTTTTTACATCGTCCGTCGTGAACATGTTCCTGCAAAAGCTTTGTTTTGTTCGTGCAAGTCACCTCATGGCCAAACAGAGAAATTCTGCAGAAATTAGTTTGAAGTTTGTCAGTTTTCCAAAGAAATGTCACTTCATTCACATAAATTGGAAAAAAAACTGAGGACAGGAAACACTTTAAACTTAATGTCCTTTGTCAGCAGGACTTAACCGTATCAGTTCCTTTTTAACTGTCCCTCTCTTTTCTTGCATCATGTTGGCTTCTCCCTCATCACCAGGTTTATTTTCTGTTTTTCTGATCCATCTGCTTCCCTCTCTGTTTGGGTTCACACTCAACAACTGGTATTCACTGCAAACTGAAAGTTTCAGTGCTTTGCTGTGTTTGCACTCAAAGCCACGTTGCTCATTTACTGGTGATGTACAGAGCTCTACACGCTCCCTTCTCTTTCAAATGGGCTCGGGGGTAAACCAAACCCTGCAGAAATACTTATGGTTACGTCCTGATGTGGTGGTCAGAGGTTAAAAGAATTGGTCTGATGTTAACAGAATGACAGAGGTTAAGGTAAAACATTACCATGCAGACAGTGGTTTTGCTCGATGTTCGTCATGTTGGATACCTCGATACTAAGATAACGAGCCAGGATACACCAAAGCTCGACAAATATGTGTTTTTATTTTCATGTGTATATA
>JAPTHA010000016.1:13145986-13158442 GCA_029814585.1 Gymnapogon annona | reverse complement strand
GTGTGTGTGTGTGTGTGTGTGTGTTTTGACGGCGGCTGCGTCTTGAGTTTGTCTGAAAGATTAATTCTGTTTATGCCTCTTTGTCTTTGTGGGTCCGCATTGTGTGTTGGCCGTGTGTGCTCGCCTGTTGTCTCTGCGTTGATCTCTGGCCTATGGTTCCCCAGACAGTCTGGTTGTAATGGCAGATGATGTCATGGCATGAATCACAAACAGTGACACATGCTCGGGTATAATAACAAGCCCCACCCCCACCTCTGGACCGCACGCACGAGCCACATTACCTGCAACCTGAGCCTGATGCAGCTCTGTATACTCAGCCAGGAGAATAATCAATCGAATTAGAAATGTTAACCCTGTATTAACACGTCCCTCCTCTATTATTACCCCCTACCTCTCTGTTCTCTAACGTCCAGTGCACATACAACACCTGACCTGAGTTTTTTTTTTTTGTGTGTGTGACTACACGAATTGTGCGAGTGTGTCGCCTTCTGATGAGACAGGATGGAAACAGCTTCTGACCAACCATCCTTTGTCCCACTGTGGCACACATACGGTACAGTGAGTTATTAAAAATGTTATTAACTCCTCCTTTCATATTTTTGCATGTGCACAAGTTTCCATTCTTGGTCCTTTTAATGACATTGCGTTTTTTTCAGTAACAAAATCTGCTTTTGAGGTAAAAGCGTCTGTGGTTCCGTTTGATTTAGAGAAACGCTGTGTGCACTTTTCCACTTGAACGATCAGATTTTTCCTTGTAAGTTTCACTTGTAAAACAGCCTGGTCCATTGTTTTCTGTCATATCTCATTATTTCAGTGTGTTGAAGCAGAACATGTTTAAGATAAATATAGTGTGAAACCACCGTGCATGTCCATGTTATGTGGAAAACCCTCACACTTGGGTCCGTATTTTCCACAGGGCACAAGGCGCTGTTGTTCAGATTGTATTTTTGCTAAACCTTGAAATTTGAAATGGTACATATTTAAAGTCCAATTTTAGACGTCCATAGTCCTACATGTTGGCCTCACTATTTCATAACTTAAGTCTGCATGGTCTACTTTTTACATGTTGGTGTGAATATGACCCACAAAAAAACCCCCACAGTTTATCATCATCTAATGGCATGAATTAATTAGAGATAGGAACGGGGAAGGGTTCCAAATACTGTCATCCATTAAACTGAAATGTCTCCAAGCCTAAGTTTGTTTTATTGACGATATATTTTACTAAAAGTTCTGCATTGGAAAATAAGGCCGTCAAGCCTAATTATGTCAACAAGTAAAACTCAGTTAAATGTGAAAGATTCATGGCAGAGAGGCTTGGCTTTATTTTGAATGAGCAGATTCAATAATGCTAATCAAGTGTTATTTCCGCCATCCTGGTAATAATTCAATATTTGATTCATGTCATGGCAAATAATTGAGTGAAATACCAATCCTAAAAGCTCAAGTCAGAGCTCCAGTCTCCTCTGAGCCCTTTCGTCTTTTTTTTTGTAGTTGTTGCTTTTCTGTTATGTTTCATCTCGTTTCATTGTGTTTGTCTTGTTTCATTTATGTTTTCATTTATTGTATCTGCCGTTGTTTTCTTCCTTTGTGCACCTTTCATCAGAACAGTAACGCCGTTACTGAGTTATCTGTTTATTATATAAATCAGTTTAGCTTATATGCTTATACCTAATATACTTTTATCTCTTGTACTACTTTATTTATTTTTCTATTTTTAACTCTATTTTTTTTTTTAGTTGCATGACTTTAAAATGGCAAGATGAGAGCACAACAGCATCTTGCTTGTTCTGTGCATCAAGAGACTTGGCATGCTTTTGGTCATTACTCATGATGTTCAGCAAAAATCCAAGTTTAGGAAAGGCAGCTATGGAATTTGGCAAAAGTGTGTGTGTGTGTGTGTTCAGAATATAAATTGCTGCGACAGAATCTGGAAGCAGCGTTTACTTTGTGTCTCTCAGCGAATCCTGGTTGTTGTTGTTCTGATTCAGGCCGTGTGCGCGGTGAGCGCTGTGAGCCCGGTGCTGCTGCGGCTCTGGTCTCCCCAGGGGCTTCACTCTGTGTGGGCAGAGAACAAGGCAGGGGGAGAGGGGGGTGAAGGAGGGAAAGTGAGAGTGAGGGAGCGTTGGGACTTCCTGTACACTAGCCTTCCCTTAATGGAGCTGACCCATGAAACTGAACACCTTAACATGGCACAGGAGGATGTGCACGAAAGCTTGCATACTTTACGATAGGAATCCTTTTCATTTAAATGTCTTTGCCCGAATTGAGCTGTAGCTTACAATTACCTTCACTATCAGGTGTTCAAATACTGTCATTTATAACATACGTTGCACATGATGCGTTGTCCCACAGCCTCTGTAATTTTTCATGTCAAGGCATTTTATTATCGAAACAGAGATGTAGTCTTCGCTCATCAAACACGGTGGGTGCGTCAGACAAAGGCAAAAAGCCCAGTATAAAAATGAGAAAGAAAGTCCCGCACACCACTAATTCTTGCAAAAGAAACTATTTATTAAAGAGCAATGTTTCAACTACAGCAGAGTCTTCCTCAAGCGAATTTGCCGGAGGAAGACCCTGGAAGCAATCCTTCTTTTGCAAGGATTAGTGGTGTGTGGGACTTTTTTTCATTTTTATACAAGGCATTTTATTATGTATATTTGCTTCCTAATCAGGAGTCTATAAAACATCAGAAAACCATGGAAAAACAGCTGTAAAATACTGTGACATCCACCCATGCCACCTCAAAAATGTGCAGGATTTATATTTAAAAAATTGTGGATTAACATGACACTGGATTATTTGAATAGTTGCTGTTGCTTTTTTGCAGACTGGCTTAATCATCATAAATTTGAATTGTGTTGTCTGACTAGTTGTAAATTAGTCGACATTTCTTGTGCGTGCTGCGTCTAGTTGTAACGTCTTATCCACGGTCAATTACCACATGACTGTCAAGGGTGGTATCTTGTTTTCTTGCAGAAGGAGTCATGTGATAGGGGTGTGACGAATCAGCGACGGACAATGGGCTGCAGGGGCCTGTCTCATTATTTCCACTAGTTTCTGTTTGTCTGTCAGAGACTACAATCCATTCCTTTACTTTAGAAACTGAAACAGAATCAGTAATGTCTCTGAAGGTTTCCACTGGAATGCTACTGCTTTGGATACATAGACATTCAGCAGTTATCACTGTCTAATCTAATCAGCTGTTAGTTTGCTGCTGTTTAGAGAGATTGTCATTATATCTGCCTTTGAAAACCTATCACCAGTCGACCTCCAATTGCTTCTGGGTTCCGTGTTCGATGTGTTTCTGCAATTGCGTTTCAGCTGATTGCAGGTTCGGAGTAATGAGATGATGTTTTGACGTCACCTGCCACTGGAGGAGAGATGTCTATTTTTTTGAATCATGTCCATTAATGTTTTTATCTTGGGGCTCTTCAAATTCAAGAGTTCCCATCGCTGTTTTCCACTCCATTGCTTTCCCCTACGTTTGCTTCGGTGTCCGCTGCCAACTATATTAGACTGTGTTGCATCCATCACCCATTAGGATCAGGTTGCGGTTGTACTGTAAATACACTGAGCCGCAGTCATACCTGCACATGACCCTGCTCTGGCTTCAGTCCTCCTTTTAGACATCTGCAGTGAGTGAACTGACGCCTTCACTAGATATGGGGGGAATTATGACCCACAGCTGTATTGTTCACCGTGACAATTAAAATGTCACCAATTTCCAAACATGCAGAATAAGGATAAGTCCTCAGAGGCCACGTCACCTTGTTGCATTTATGTGTCTTAAGGTTTGATTTCACTTTTATTTTCATTCAAATTTCAGTCATTTGAGTTTATTATTGTTGCTCCTCCATCTCTCATCCTGACATTGTTGCAGAGAGACGACACTTGTTAGATGTGGGCCTCTCAGAAACGGGCCAACTATTCTGTGAATGGAGTCAGGGGAAACCCCCGTAGTTTCAGCGTGATGACTCACAACTCCTGGTGTCCTGTGGAATTTGTTCAAGTGCCTATTTGCGGTCCAGAGGATATATCTCATAACTACTTCTGCTTTGATATATATTTTTTTTCCAAGTACAGTTTTTGAATGTGGTTTATTTATAACCATTAAGTCTTGTGAGCGTGCATCAAAACAGAAATGACGTATCGAAACAAAGTGGACGCCAAGCTGCATATTCAGTTTTTCCAGCTCCTCTTGTTTTAAAAAGCATCTGAATGTGGTTTAAAAAAATCACAATCACAAACAGAGCTGAGTTTCATCTTCTTTTATGTGCCCCAATTTGTCATTTTATTCTTGACTACAATTAAACTCGACACTGAGGGGACATAAATGGATAGTTAGATTCACTTTATTAATCCCAAACTGGGAACTGTAGTAACTGTAGTACTATTCTGCCTTTTGCTGCATCTCTGTAAAGTCAGAGCACAAGAATGCATGAAGCCCCGTCTGCATTGACCTTTTAACTCTCCTCTCACATTCCTTAATCTGGGGGCAACGTTTTGTCATCATAACGTCCCACTTTGCTGTATGCCAGGGTAATTCCATCACTCGCATGTGAACAGCCTGGCTTTTGTAAGTGGAGAGTAAATGTGAGTCTCTCTGTTTCTACCTCTCCTCGTTTTCTCTCCCACAGTTTTTTTTTCTCCCCCTGTAGTCTGCTTTGGGTGCTAAAATAGTATCTCAACTGACAGCATTCCTGTGAGAGGGCACGGCCCAGATGACGACAACTTTTAGGAGGTTGGGGGGGTGGAGGTGGTGGGGTTCTTCACTTTCCACCCGTAGAGCTGATAAAGCCACACCTTCTCTGCTGTCTGCCTGAAACCACACCTGCTGTCATTGTGAATCACTGTATAAATCAACACAAGAGCTTTTCTTTGATAATTGTTTGAATGAGGGTGAGTTTTAGCGGTGTTTGACCTAATTTTAAAGGCAAATCTGGCTTTCTTTATCTTACCGCAGGCTATAAATATAACATTTTACAATTGGTATCAGCAGAACTGCTAATATCAGGCATCTCAACTGGAATGAACGACTGCACAATTAATGGAAATATTTAAAACCCACACTCACCTATATTTATATGGCTTGACTTTCAATTCTAGTTCTATCCATAGATTCATACAGGTGTTTTTTTTATTTTAACCAGTTCTAAACTCATAATTAAATACTAAAAAAAATTACTTTCATGGATTGACCACCATTGCAAATAAAGTATGTTTTTTGAGTTAGAATGATTTTCCGGTTCATAGAAATACATTTCTAAAACATTTGTGATAATATATGCAATAAAAACACATGCAGATGTAAACTGTCACTCAAGGAAATGTAGTAAATATTTACTTGTGTTTTATTTTTGCAGACTGTTTTGAGAATAACTGGCACAGTGCATTCAGTGTCAATTGAGTCTCCTGTCAAAAATTTGATGCATTCGCAAATTATATTGCAAATTGAAAATCAAACCCAAACACATGTTTTTTTTAATATCAGACAAAACTGCTTTGGTGTTTTCTGCATAGATTTTACAAGTGTTGCTGACCCTCACATTTCTTAGCATTTTTGAGTGCAACAACGTGGATGCAACAGGTAAACCTTTTGTTTCCGCTGCGTCAAATCGGTGAAATGTGTTTTTGTTATCGTGCCGTGCAACACTCAAAGCAAAAAAAAGTGTTCAGTCATCATTACTTGTTCTGACATCAGTTAACATGACCTGAGCTTTACTGAGATGCATCATACCAGGTGTTAAAGTTTTTATGTTGTCAGGGTTTCAGCTGACGTCAACCCTCTCCTACAGATACCGATGACTGACTGAATCCATAAAAAGACTAAATGTTGATGTCATTTTTGAAGTTTCCTGCTTCCTGCTTAGCCCCTCTGGTTTCCGTGTGTCACTCATTTCCTTTCTGTGTTTGCCTTGAACTTTCAGGTGCAGAAGCAGGTCCATCCAAACCTCCAGGCGAAAGAGGACGCCCTGCAGCACATCGAGGAGCTGATCCTACAGCTGCTCAACATGCTGTGTGTGGCCCAGCCTCGTTCGGTGCAGGACGTAGAAGTAAGGCATTACTCTCCCAGTCAGCACTTTGATTGATTTATTAATAAAAAAGACCCCAAAGAAACAGGAGATTTTTACAAAAAATACCTTTTGGCTGCAGAACTTTCCTCTTAGTCTCAATTAAAAAAAGACCAAATGTAGATTAACTGACAGCGTTTCATGCGGTTATGGAAAAAGCCTGAAATGTAACTTGCTGAAACATGCAGAATCCCTGAAAAAAGTGGTATTAAGCTGATACACGAGTGAGAAAGTAATTTATCATCATCTATCACTTCTTTTCCAAAACTCTTGAGTTCCTAACAGAGACGTTCAACCATATCATCTAACTGAGTTGCTGAATGTAATACCAATAATCAGAGTTGCGTTAAATGTGGCTACTTTGATAACTTTCCTTCTCACCAGGAACGTGTCCAGAAAACCTTCCCCCACCCTATTGATAAGTGGGCAATCGCAGACGCCCAGTCAGCCATCGAGAAACGCAAGAGGAGAAACCCTTTACTTCTCCCTGTGGACAAGATTCACCCATTACTCAAGGTACAGACACCTAAACAGCTCATCAATCTGATTAAAAATATCCTTTCCGTTCTTCTCCAACTGTGGAATAATACTACTTACTTTTGTATTAGTCACTCAAGTTATGTAGGATGTAAGGAATGTCTCATTCCGCATACTTGTCACATTCTTATAGACAATGTTAACTCTGCAAGTGCAAGAAAGTTTGAGCAGTTGCTGGGAAATGTTTGTAATTCAATATAGTTGTAATGTTTTGACAGCTTGGTTCAGACTAATTGAATTGCTCTGCACTGATCGGGTCGTCTGGGCTTCCAGACTAACAGCAGGACTGATATTTTACTCCTGTTTTTTGTCCTTAACAGGAGGTTTTGGGGTATAAAGTAGACTACCACGTTTCCCTGTACATTGTGGCCGTTCTTGAATACATATCAGCAGACATACTGAAGCTGGCAGGCAACTATGTTGGCAACATTCGGCACTATGAGATCAGCCAGCAGGACATCAAGGTGTCCATGTGTGCAGATAAGGTGAGTAATGTGAGAAAACAAAAACCTAACACCCTCTGCACTGTAATGGTCAAAGATCGCTATAAAAACAGCAATCATCAAGAAATGTCTAGACAAGGAGTCACCAACTGAAGGTGAGAGTATAGACAACTGTGATTTGAAACAAGGCTTCCTACAAAGAAGCTGTATCAAGCGTGTGCATCATTAAAGTTGGGCTTGTCATTCTAACAAAAAGATCCTTTTAAAGTAGAATTTCTATGGGCTGAATCCCAATTTTTCCACCAGTTTTTTTTCTGCCCTCTTGTTTTCTCTGGTGGAACTTATAAATGTAGATTTGGATCATTTTATTCCAACACTACAATATTTTGACAATAGCTGAAAAAAATAAACTTAGCATTGCATTTTCTTGTCTGATTATCTGCGCTACTTGCAGCTACCAGTGTTTTACAATGAATATCTTTATAGTTTGTAAATTAGACTCACATCATATCAGAGTTCATAAGATTGGTCACAGACTCATGCACTTAGAGTAATTCTATATCATTCCTTCACCAGCAAAACGAAATATTACACAAACTCTGCAAGATACATAATATCACAATCTAAGATCATGGGATCACACAGTCCCACTTTAACAGTACATCATTTTGAAACAACATATGAGCAAATACCGTTTGATTTAATTTAATGTGATTCAGCATGATGTAATACAAGAGTATGATTCTTTGCAGTTCAATATGGTGAGGATAATTTCATTTTTGTTTTCCTGGCTCTTGTTAGTCAGATATAAATACAAAAATGTCTTTTATGTCATATGTATGTGACATATGAAATATGATATGTCTCTGGTACCACAACTTGGTAAGGATCTCATTTGTGCTGTTGCTGTTTGATTTCTATGAGACTCTCGGCTCTTTCACAAACAGGCCTCTTCATATGTCGGACAGTCTCTGGCAAAGGACAAAATAAAACCAGGCCTGACACTGGCCCAAATCAGTCTTTCCTTCCTGTTCTGTCTCCACTTACACTTTAATAACATGCCATGACCTCCTTATCAAAGCTTTTTTCAAACTTTGATGAGAATTAATAATTGACAGCAGTGGAGATGAGTGGCAGCGTAGAGAGGAAGCTTGCATTTCTAGATCCCTGTCATTTATTACAAATGAGCGAATTTTACTAATACAAGACTTGCTAGAAACAATGTCTTTGGCTTCTATGGTAATCTTACGGTCCTTGAGCATTATGCCTCCAGTGTCATTGGTTCGCTTTGTTTTGTTTGTTGTCACTTTGTTTTGTGCATCTTTGTTTCGCTAAAATAAAAGCAACAACAGTGATATATAAAAAGATAAAATAAAAGCAGTAACTGCCCCTCTAAATGATGGTCTGATCCTGTTTCAGGTGTTAATGGACATGTTTGACCAGGAGGAGGACATCGGTCTGATGTCTCAGTGCACAGAGGAGCCGTCCTCCTCCGGGGAGCTGACGTATGACGACCTCGTAAGGCTTGAAATTGCAGAAGAGCGTCAGTATTTGCGGGAACTCGACCTCATCATCAAAGTGTTTCGCCATCACTTCCTGTCCAACCCAAAAATCTTCTCACCTCAGGTGAGGAGGAATGCAATGTTATGGTTTCTCTGTATATTTCTTCAAAACAAACACATTCTTCTGTGTTTAAAAACCAAAGTTAGAGGAAAAAAATGGATACAGCACCACACAGGACTGTTCCCTCAATACAAAGCCTCAAACCTTTGTGCTTATTTCTGTCATCATTCAGCAGTCTTAGGTGAAACTGGAGCTCTTTTGCAGCTTACTCTAAAGCCAGCTTATAAACAAACAGTCAGGTTTCCAACTCTGAGCTTAATTACCAAGTCATTTCAGTCAAATCCAGAGTAAGAACATTTAAAGATTACAACCTGTGTAATCGGCTGACTGGTAATCAGTGTCAAAAGGCACCGTGAAAAAACTCTCTGGAGAAGCTGTTGTTTTTTGTTTATTAAATCTCCAGAAGATACTGTACTTCTTACTAGATGATTATGGAAGAGGATGTGACATAACACGCAGAACTGCTGTTTCAGTAGAAGCCTCAACTGTAATTTTGTTTCTTCATTGATTTTAGTTCAGTACCAAAATCAACACCACATTCTGGTTTGTTGTTTGTTGGACAGTTTAAAGTTGGAGTAATCTGTGCGTCCTGCAGTATAGGACGTCCTCCTTCCTGTTCAAAAACCTTTTCATCCAGACCATAAACACTGCCTTGCAATCATTAAAATGTCTTCTGCAGACATCCAAAGACTGATACTCAGTTTTCATCAGCTGATGAGTGTCATGCCAATCCAATTTCATGTCATTAAATGACACATAAGTCACATGTCATCCACATATATGTACTTGATTTTCACGTTTTTCACCACGAGAGAGTTGTTACACTTGTAGATCAATGAGGTGATGATGAACTTGTAGCTTGTCAGAAATCAAACACTTCATCACCACAATGAATATGTCTGGTCTGTTGTATCCACCGAAGGTAAAGTAGCTAAAAGAGCACACAACCAGCCAGGAGCAAGCAGTCTCTGGTATCTGTTGTTGGTATCAGCAGTGCTATTTATTTTCATTTGGAATTTATTTGTACAAAAAAGCTTTGTCTGCAACCTGGAGCCCTTTGTGTTCAGGTTTGAGATGGAGTAGATCCTGTAACCTTGAACAGCATAGGAGAAATTGTGACTGTCATTTTATTATTAACATACTGTCAAATATACCATTAAGGACAAGTAACAATAGCATTGGGATACTTTGAATAATATTTTTTTAAAAGAAAAGAAAATCTACTTCTACTCCTGCTGTTGTACCTCCCAATAAACAGTCCAGTAAATTGATGTTAATCCCTTCATCCAAGGGTTAACCAAAAGTACAAATGACTAAACATACAGGGTCTAATAATGCCGCCTCGCAGCTCAAAATCCCTTCAAGACGGAGAGTAAAAGATGAATCGAGCTAAGGAGTTGAACTTTGGATCCCTGAGTTGACGAGAAGAGAATGGAAAGTTGAGTTTAATGGGCTGCTGTGGCTTTGCATATTTTGGGTTGGGTAATTTGTGGTATCATTTGGGTGAGGAGGATAAACCTTTGTGAGGCTCAGAGGAATGCAGAACATATAATTACGCTGAGACAGGAACAACATCTGCAGCCCTCGCCAAAATAACCTCAATTATGTCTGTTGAAACGCAGTATAATCTGAAATTACTCTGAGATGTCAGGGAAGTGTTACGGCCGAATAATGACAGGCCAGAAGTTCGATTCAGACTTCGGCAGTGATGATCGCTTTTCTATTTTTGGATGTTTGTTCTCATCTGCTTGACTAATGATTTCCTTGGACTAATTGAGCCCGGGGGTATTGTTGTTATTGTTGTTGTTCTTCTTAACCACTTCTATTTGAGCATTTATTTATTTAAGTGAGGTTGGCTTCAAGTGCAACAACCTGCCAATCATTGGTTTGGTTAACCATATCAAACTTGTTTACAGGCAGTGAAGGCACCTGGCTTTTGTGTTTTCTTCACCATACCCATAGCTCAAACATTACAGAAAGAGTTTATTTTCCTCTTCTGGTTCTGTGATTATCCCCATTTAAAATCGCAGTTAGCATCTGGACACATCTTCATGCATGTTTGGTAGTGGAAATATAGTTCCAGATTTGATGGATATGGCCCCAAATTTGAGTAACCACATCCATTTGCCAGAATCTTTAATCCCTTCATAGTCTGGAATCACTCTGCTGGAGTACAGGTGAATATTATGTACTATTAGATGGCACGATTGACAATTATCCTCATTCCACTAGTTTTGCCAAAGCCACACATCATTTGTGTGCTGATTTTTATTTAGTTTTTTTTTTGTCCAAGCGATGTAGTCATTGTAAAACAATGATGCTCTTCCTCATGTGTCACATGTTGGCCCAAATGATCCTTTCTCTCCACCTTTTTGCAAACATTCTGTTGCAGCATCCTGCACTCTAGCCAAGAACTAGCCAAACCACCCCCCACATAACTATTACCCCTTTTCTAGAACCATAACGGGGTGTACCAGACCTACATAACACTGGCACCGTGAAAATATAGAGTGGTGAGCGGTCTGGCTTTGCAAGGCTTTGTTCAGATATGGGCAGTTCCAGCAGACTAATAAAGTAAGTCTTTATTTTAAGTCATTTTTGCAACCTTGAGTTTGTGGTCCTTATCCCTTGGTTGAAGAAGCTGCATGTTGTGAATGAGGGTTGCTAATGTAAAGCTGTAGAGCACATACACCCTCTTCTATTGTCATATAGTCTTAATCACAAGTTTAATTTCACAAGGTTTTCGTTCACCTGAATAATTTCTGAAATAATGGTTTGTATGCGTGGGTTTTGATTTACTCAGAATTTTCTTTTGACAGAAAAGAAACTAAGTGAAGGGTGTAACTGAAAGGCGTGAAAACGCCTTGAGAAACATGATTTTCTGGAAGGGTTCACACTCACACTGCATTTTTGCAAGCTTGTATGTACATGAACAAGAACTGAATCAGGAAGTCATGTTTGTGGTAGAAGTGTGGTGGACTGAACGGTAAGTTTCATTCGTAGGTCATCTCCGCAACCACAACAGTGACTTAAACTGAAACTAAAAGTTAATTGAAAGACTACGACTATTTTTTCATTGATGCTTGTCAAAATGCAAAAAGTAGTTTGTTTTATGATCCACCACTAGCAAAGCCAAATCTGATATCTGACCAGTGCCGTGGTTACAGAGAGAGCAGGTTATACCACCAGTAATTCTTTTTTTTTCGTGTTAAATCTGTGTCTTGCGGTCATATTTTCAGTACCTTGCAACAGGCATTATTTTTAGCAGATCAGCAACCTTCTGGCAATAAATCCACTTTGTAACTGTTAAAAATGCCCACAGCAGCTGCTAATTCTCAGTGTTTTCATTCTTTTGGTGGTGTTTTTCGCAGGATGTGGATGTGATCTTCAGTAACATCCTAGACATCCATGAGCTGACAGTGAAGCTCCTGGGACTGATCGAGGATGCAGTGGAGATGACAGCTGACGGCAGCCCTCATCCGCTGGTGGGCAGCTGCTTTGAAGACCTCGCAGAGGTATACCCTTCAATTATGATAATACAAAGTTCAGGTACACTGAACTGTGTGACCTATTTGTCAGGCACTATATGCATTTGGGAAGTGGCTGTTTAGATTTCCTGTCTCTAATGGCAAATTGCTGCTTTCAAGAAGGTCACTGCATAAATTTCTCAGCCTAAAAACTCCTGTAAGCGAAGAGAGATGTAGTATTTCACCAAAGTATGTCAACCTTGGTCACAGGTAGAGCCTATGTGACACTTCAACTCGTAAAAGGCCAGTTTT
>JAPTHA010000016.1:13066073-13082792 GCA_029814585.1 Gymnapogon annona | reverse complement strand
CACAGGGATTCATTCTATATACATATATACACCACATGGACTCAGCTCCATATACTGTAGTTGTACATGTGTGATGGAGGGGGTGTGATGTTAACATGTGTCCGTCTGCGTACTGTGTAGTTCGTACGGTCAACGTTTGCTCTTGTCTTGTCTGTCTTTGTTTTGTCTTGTCTTGTTTCGTGCTGTTTGGTTTTGTTTGGGTTTTGTCTTGGCTGCCGCCTCTGGCCTTGTTAATGTGGGTGGGGGGCGTGGCCTGGTGGTGAATAAATGTGACTGTTGTGTGATGTAATGTAATGTTGTTGTCTAATGAAAAATAAAAAAATAAAATATTAGAAAAATAAGATGGACAGTAACAATGTAAACAGTACTATAAACAGTGAAAATACCACACATCAGTGTAAAACAGTACTATAAACAGTGTAGATACTGCACATCAATGTAAACAGTACTATAAACAGTGAAAATACCACACATCAGTGTAAAACAGTACTATAAACAGTGTAGATACTGCACATCAATGTAAACAGTACTATAAACAGTGAAAATATTACACATTTTCTTAATTTATTTCATTACATTTGGCATAATTTATGGAGAACAGCTTACAAGATAGCCAAATCACTTATAAACTTAGAAATCAGGTCAGCTCGTCCAATTTTGATCAACTGTGTGTGATCTTGTGTGTGGGCGTGTCTGTGTGTGTACGTGCACAGGGACGCGCCCACTGTCTCTGGTGACGTCATCGCCGGACTGGACTTCCTTTGAGAGAGTTGTAGTTGTTAGTGCAGATATAACGTTAGCCTGTAGTTCTATGCCTCGGCAGCCGAAATTAGCAGGCTAACTGGCTACCACATCTGGACAAATCATCACTATTATCCACCGTCATCTGAGAGGAGTCTGTCTTCTGCCGAGGTAGTGTGAACAGACAGGTTTTAGCACTTAGTTTGTTCAGATATCGTAGGGCTAAAAGAAAAAAAGTGAGCTAACTCCACATCTCGTAACCTGACAGTTAGCTACTGTTAGCTCCGCAGGTAGCCAACTATGTGTCGATAGTAAACTATACCGAATAACGTAAACCTTTTAACATACAAGTGAAGGCAGGGTCACGTATGAATAGCTTGTTGTGTATTTCACTTGGGTTACACTGTTTCCACTCTGCCCAAATGGGTTTTGTTGATCACCAGTTGGAGAATGGAAAGAATTACTTGGCTTTTTATTCTCCAGTCTGTGCGACATTTTCTAAGTGTTTGACAGCTCACAAAAAGCTGTTGTGAGAGCTACCTGATAAAAGTACTGAAAGCCGTGTTTTTTCTTGTTTTGTCATAGATCATGGCAGACTTTTCGGTGAGTTAAATGGTCACACATTCTGTAATCTTGTGGTTTACTGGCAGGCGGAGTTGAAAATGTATTAATTGCACACAGAGTCACTTTTCCCTTTCCTTCTGCTTCAGCTGGCTGATGCTTTAGGAGAAGACACTCCTTCCAAAGCTACCAAGACACAAAAGACTAATCCATCTGCCCCTGCCAGCAACCCTCCACCGGCACCAAACCCTGGATGGCCTGGTTCTGCTCCAGGAGCTCCCACCCAGCCCTCTGCTCCAGCTGACTTTGCTGGTGGCCCAGGTGCTCCTGGGCAGTTTCCATTCCCCTCTGGCCCTGGTGCACCGGGCCAATACCCAGGGCCCCCTTCAGCACCTGGCGGTTTCCCCCCAGGTCCTGGCATACCTGGACAGTATCCTGCACCAGGGGCTCCTGGGCAGTTTCCCTCCAGCCCTGGAGCTCCAGGACAGTTCCCTGGCCACTACCCACCTGAAGGAGCTCCAGGACCGTTCCCCGGAGGACCCGTTCCTTACCCAACTGGACCATTTCCCTCTAGCCCAGGAGCTCCCCCTGGACCCTTTCCTAATGTGCCTTACCCAGGTTGTCAGCCAGGAGGAGGCAATGGGATGTATGGTCCAGGAGGTCCAGGTCCATTCCCCCCTGCGTTCCCAGCTGGAGGATTTCCCCCAATACCCTCAGGATCATGGGGATCACCTGCAGGTGGTGGCTTCCCTCCTGCTCCTGGCCCCTTTGGCCCTGGCCCTGGGCCCATGGGTCCATATGGTAGTCCTGCAGGAGGCATGCTGGTGAGTGTGTTTCAAATCAAACTATGCTGCTTGCTTGGTGCATTTCTTGGCTCAAGAGGTTCTGGTTGGTGTGGTACTTTGTGGGATGTAAGGTGACAAACCACCACCGGCTAAATGTACCTGTCGCAGTCTCTGTCTGCACTATTACTACCATAACCTACAAAGAAGTTATACATACGCCTCAAACATAGTTGATTTATCGACCAAAACATTCAGAGTGACATTATGCTTGTTCAATACTGGAGCTGGTTAAAAAAGAGAGTTGGTTTCCTGTACTTTTTGGGACTTTCTGCAGGATTCTGGATTTTAAATGAGTTCTGCATTTGGAATGTGGTCCTCCTGGGCTCTGCTTGGGCGCAAAGCATAAAGCAACTAGAAAAGCACTCAGAGAGTGCAGACCTCCGCCAAGGCAGCTCTGTAATCACAGCAAAACTGCATATACAGTTTGTCTGTTGCTAGGTAACCGACTTCACAGATATTCGGCCACATTGCAAAAATACATATATTCATCCCGCATCCAGACAATGATTAGGATCACCCCCAAAATCTACTCACTTGTTTCTTTTCCCATTTCGGAAATTTCTGGAAAATTTCATTTAAATACATCCATAACTTTTTGCGCTATGTTGCTAACAAACAGACAAACAAAAATAACCCTGGTGATTACATAACCTCCTTGGCGAAGGTAAAAAAAATGACAAAATTGTAGTTCTCAAAAATGTATTCTTGTCTTTCAGCCCAGATATAATCCACCGTATAATTGAAAGAAATGAACTCAACTTTACAGTCGGACAAGGACTTCGCTTCCAGAAACAACTTTTGGTTTGATAGGCTGCATCAATATGTGCCAAGACTAAATACACATAATATCTTATATATGTTAAATCTTCCAGTGGGATGTAATGTTTAAATCAAGTGCAATATGGATTTTACACATTCACATCATGCTTGTGTTTACTGTGTGAGGACACATTTTTGTTTTCTTTAATAAAATTACACATTTTATTTTCATTGCTGTTTCCAGGTTCTGTGACATTTTTATTATTTGGTGTCAATTCATTCTTGTTTGGTTAATTTGTTAACATGTTACAGAGTCTGGATTCAACTTTCCCATAAAACTTTTTCAGTACGATGACTGAGTTGCATAAGGGTGTAAGTGACTCATTGGGGAGTTGGAGAAGGAATGTGGGCAGGGTCGAACTTTTCAATAATGTTTAACTACAATTCCCTGTTTTTGCTTTTGGTGTATTAAATACACAGCTGCTTAGTTACCAAATTATTAGACTATTAGCATTTAAATGTCAATAAATCTATTTTTGCCTCTGGATTTTTTTCAACATGGTAAAGACTACTTTTGATTTCTGTAACAGTAAATCATAAAATACACAAATATAAATACATTTACTTAATACTGTACCTCATTGAATATATGTTTCCTGCAGGTGGTGCCCTATGATCTGCTACTTCATGCTGGAATGATGCCCAGACTTTTGATCACAATAGTTGGTGAGCCGGTTTCTGGCGGAGACAGGTATGAATAATATTTCTCAGCCTTGATTTTTTTTATTTTTTTGAAGAAAACAAACTTAATCTGTTTTGACTTTCTATAACAAGCTACTGGTGTCCTTTGGAGAACTGGTTTTACATGTTTTTATTGAACACATTGCTCGCTTTTACCTACTCTCCCCACCATTTACTTTCACTTAACTTTGAAGATTAAACTACGCTTTTGTCATGTAAAGTCTAAATATTATACAAAATATGTATGTTTATATATGTTTTTTGTTTTTTTTGCAGGTTCAATATTGACTTCATGAAAGGGCCAGATGTCGTGTTTCACTTCAATCCTCGATTTGGTGAGCGTACAATTGTTAGAAACTCCAACCTAGGTGGACGTTGGGGACCAGAGGAACGAGAAGGACCTTTCCCATTTGTTCAGGGTCAGCGTTTCGAGGTATGGCACGCTTACCCATTTCATCATAAACTTCATTTTCACTCTATGACTCCATTCGGTATTTATGCAAATGAGCAACTGAGCATAAAAAGCTCCATTGTTCCAAAAGGTTATAGTTGGTTTCATGGTGATTGACAGTTCTCCATTGATTATTGGTCATAGTCACTGTTCAATATCACTGTCTCATCTAGACAGTGTTTACCACTACAAGTATTAATGTTCACTTTATTTATTATTTACAGTACATCACAGTTCTTTGCATTACAAGACTGTTATGGATGTGATATAATGTAAATTTTAAATCTGTATTCGCTTAAACTATTACACGAAAATATGAATACAAGCAAAAATTATTAAAAATACAATCAGTGGGATCTAAATGTGTATTTAGTTTAGTGTGCATAGTCCCTGTAACATTCAGCATTACATCAGTGTACTTAATGCAGATAAACAAAACAATTGGCATTATTTAATATCAGGGTAAAAAATAAACTTTTATAAACCTTTGCACTTGTGATAATGAATAATGTTGAGAATTGATGCAATATCATGAATCATAATACAGACATTATTTTACCTGTGCAATTTAAGTAAGTAAAAAACTTTTAACACAACACAGTTGTCTGTTTTAAACTCTGATGTTGTAAAACATTTGTATATATCATATTACTTGTCTGCAATTTTTTATTGCATATATGCGTTGACATGAAGAAATCTAAGTTAAGCATCATTGTGTTGCATTTTGCAGCTGAAGATCCTTGTGGAGGAGGACATGTTCAAAGTAGCTGTGGACGGCACCCACCTGCTGGAGTACGAGCACAGAGTGGGTGGGCTGGAAGAAGTAACACTGGTGCGAGTTGCCGGTGACGTAGTCCTCAATAGCGCGGGGCCGAGCATGATCTGAATCTCAGAGCGCTCAAACCACACGCTGTACAAGAAGCCCAGAACCACCTTTACCACTGTATCTGAAACCTTTTGAAATACCTTCATGCGTTTGACAGAATCTGCAAGGCACATTTTTCTGCGAGGTGCAATCTCTGCTCACCTGACACATGAATCACTGAACAGATGGCAGATCGGACCAGGTCTGCACAGTAGTCCTGGTCTGTTTTATACTGGATGACTATTAGTTTTACTCCCCCACCCTGAATAAACCAATATATTTTAAGAATAGGTTGTAGGCAATGAGCTGAAACGGATAAAAAAAGAAAAAGAAAACCAATAATTTATAACAAATTTAAGAGTTGTAGGCCAAATGGAATATGCCATGTGTCAGAAAAATTTCCTATATTTTCCACTGATATGCTGTATTATGTTTACAGTACAAGTATGTCAATGTTACATCCTTGTATCAGAATCATGATAAGCATTTCCTTGTTGCATGCAAGAGTGATGCTGAATATCAACACAGCCTGTTTTTTTCAATGCCGGGCAATCCCAAAGCACTCACGAAACGAAAAGGCAATTATGTGAGTTTCTAAAAAATTCTTGAAGGAGTGATTATGAGGTCCTCTTATCTTCAGTATTAACCCCTGTGTGTTCTTACAATAGAGGATCGTATGATGTTTTCTCAAATATGATTTCACGTTGAAGTCAATTGAGTGAAAAAGTGAGGTTCAAATTGAAGGAAAATGTCCCGAGGAGAGAGAAGTGGCCTCACATGTTGCCCATTTTTGAGATGATGTGCCTATAAATAAAGAGGCAACAAACAAATAAATGTTGTGACATTTTTTTTAGAAAGTTGTGCACATTGTAAAGAATTAATTCTCATGTCTAGTTCCTTACTTTTTACAGTGTTGGAGATATTAACATCCTTGAGAGAGAGCCAGGTTACATTCAGTTTCAATTCATCTGGTTTACACTCAGTGAATGGATTGTATTATGTTTCCTGTTGTAATTCTGAAGTAACAAACAAGCAGTGATGGCATCTGAATTGGTGCTTTTATTCAAGTACAAATTTAAGGTATTTCTACGTCCAGATTTCCAGTTTCTACGCCTTCATGGTTCTACTGTGTTGCATCTCACAAGGCTTATGAATGTCACTTTTGAGAGATATGTAGCTGTTCAGAACAGCTACATTACAACTGTAATGATACAATATATATTTTTAATATATATATAAATATATATTTTTAAGAATGCATTTAAAAATCTATGAAGCTAATATGGATCCTGTTAAAAATCGTGCTGCTTAAATCTATGATTTTAAATATTTAGTGACGTAATATGTCAATTGTAGATGTAGAGGTGGATATTGGCAAAATATCAAAGGAAAATTACTGTGGAATAGTTCCATAAATATGATGAAATGCAAAATAATACACTGTGTTCTTAAGAATGTGTTTTGAAAATCTAAAGCTAATGTGGATCCTATTTAAAATGGTGCCTCTTATATGTATAGAACAGAATAGATTTTATTGTCATTGGTTTCACAACGAAATTGGATTGACGCTGCTGTATTTGCATATAGAAGTGCACGATAAGAATAAGAAATATTTACACAAGCAAAGAGGATTTGAATCTTTAGTGAAGTAGTGTGTCAAATGTAGAGGCAAAGCTGGATGTTAGTCAAATTTCAAAGGAAAACTACTGTGTAATAGTTCCATAAATTAGATGTAATAGAATAGCACTACATCTGTAATGGTAAATTCATTCATCTTAAGGATGCAGCAGGTTTGGAAGATGAATGAATGAATGAATGATTCATCTTCCAAACCCGCTGCGTCCTTTGGGTCACTGGAGCCTGTCCCAGCTACTCAGGGCAAAGGCGGTAAATTGACGCGTTAAAAAGGTATATTGACGCATTAAAATAAAGTCTGATTTTGGAAGACCTGGCTTGCCATGGGGTGGGGGGGGAACCTGGACAAGTCGCCAGTTCATCGCAGGGTCATCATCCACACACATTCATACAGGGATGGGCAAGGTGGGTGAAGTGTCTTGCCCAAGGACACAACGGCACATGATCAGGAGAGAGCGGGAACCCTTTGGTTACCGGACGACCTGCTCTACCACCTGAGCCCCGTAATGGTAAATGTTTGTCCAAAAAATTTCAATATTTGCTCTGTGTGAAGTAGTTCCGTAGATGTATACGTTTGCGTTCAAGTACAGAATTTGACTAAAAGTACTTATTTCCATCCAGCCTCAGGTGAAGTGTACTTGTGGTTTGGTGTGTACTGTACATCAGCGGTCCCCAACCCCCAGGCCGCACAGAAAGAATGAATAACTTACATTTCCGTTTGATTTATTATCTGATTCTGCACAAAGGTTTATTTTGGAAAATAACCCGATTCTCCCCGTTACATCTGTTGTGGCTGAATGCTCGCTCGTGTATGTGTTCATATTTGGGACCAACATGAACTTCAAGTACTGCAGCCTATTTTTGTGTGATGAATGTTATTCTGAACGCCTTCATTCTGGCGTTTGTGAACGGCGCTCTCGCAGTTTAACGTCGTTCAACAGGTGCCAGATTTCTATAGAGCCTTCCAGCAGAAAACCTAGCTAAACACTCTTTAATATGTAGCGGGAAAAACACCCAATCTGGCAACCCCAGTCACTGCAGAGTCTCACCGCACATTATGAAACCAGCGCCAGCACTTAACCTCAGACTGTCAGTACTGAAAACGGTTTTAGGGTTTGAAATTGGATACGAAGATGAAGTTTTACGCGTAGTTTCACTGTTAAAACTGATAAAGTCATGGTGGTTACTGTTATATACTCGCTATGATGTTGGCACAATGTCACGAGGACATTGCTAATAAAGTTGCATAAAAGTACACAGTGAAGTCACGTTTATTATTATATTTAGAAAATACGGTCGTATCACATAGTTTTGTTGTTTTTATCTGCCACACCTGAAAGGCCGGTCCATGAAAATATTGTCTGACATTAAACCGGTCCGCGGCACTAAAAAGGTTGTGGACCGCTGCTGTACATCATGTGAATCAAAGGTCAGGCTGTAGTTCCGCATCGGTCCACGAGGGGGCGGCGCATCCACAAACCCACCACTGTGTCCATGCGTAGGAAGCAAATCGAAACTCTTCAATGAGTTCACCTTCAGATAAATAGTTTGTCCCCCTCTTACTCAAGTCTTGGAATAATCATCTGGCGTCTTGGCAACATGAATGGCTCCGTGCACTCCTCCTCCAACGTGGTGGACATTAAACTGAAGAGAGGACCCGCAGGTGAGACGGGGGAACTTGGTGAACTGTTAGCCGACTGTTAGCTAGCTAACCTAGCATAGTCTGCAGTGCAAATCAGCGCCGTGCAGCTAAGAGCTAATGTGCAGACTCTAAAGTTATCCTAAACTCATATCTATCCGTTGTCCCGACTGCTGACAGTTTGAATGGACCGTATGAAAGTCTGTCCAAGTCTGTAATCCCTTAGTTGAATGTATAAAATTGACATTATTTCAGTTTGGAGCTGTGTTTGACTCTTTAAAGTGTGACTCGGCCTGCCGTAGACACTCTGCTCCATTAAGCCTCATCGTGGTGTCACAGTTGATTCAATGTTTATTAAAGAACAATTTTCTGTCTGAATTTTGTCTGAATACACCTCCAAGTCGCAGCAGTGTGTTGCAGATATATTCCCTCTTGTACTTTGAACACTGAATCAGCAACTTCTGCTAGGGTAAACACTGATATCTCTGCTTATAGTGCTTTTCCCTATAAACCTCGTTTGTTTTTTCTCCTTCAGGTTTGGGCTTCAATATCGTCGGAGGTGTGGACCAGCAATATGTAGTGAATGATAATGGAATATATGTGTCGAAAATAAAAGAAGATGGATCAGCAGCACTGGATGGGAGACTTCAAGAAGGAGATAAGATCTTGGCGGTAATAAACTGTTATCATGAGATATGATGTGGTCAGAATGTAGGCAGGACTTTCACTCCAACACTGTGAAATTCTATGGCCAATTTATGGCTACGATTTGATAAAAAAAAATTTCAGACTGTAAGACAAAACACGACTTACTAATGCGAAAAATAATGCGAAAATGCTGTGCTATAATTCACATTACTCATAGACTGGATTAAAATCATAGGCAGCACAAAAAAGGACACAAGACGAGACTGTGTCAAATATTGTCTTTTCACCAGAGTCTGTTCACATCTACAGCCCTTTGTCAGATTAAATTAGTTTTACTGGTGTTATAGAAGATGATATAATTTCCACATTGACTGTGGAGTCTCCGAATAATCCAAATGGGTCACGTGCGATGATGATGAACAGCTCAGAGACTTCATTGTACCTAAATTATTCACAGCATTAGTAGTTCATCAGTTATTAAATGTTTTAAATCAGTAGATGCTTTTGGTCACTGGTGGTTATTTGTGTCTTTGAGAGTTAAGTGAGCACTTTTCTCTTAATTAGCATCAATATTACTGAAGATGAATATTTTATATTTATCCCACATCTCATCTAACCGTTGAGGTGAAGATTGCAAAAGAGAAAGCACTGCATTTTTTGGTTTGACCTAACACAATAGATTTTTTTTTTCCTAAAGCCATTACTGTTTCCTGTACGCTCTTGGAGCCTTGTGTGAGGAAGCCCAGAGCATGTGAGGAAACCCTGGGCTCTGGGGTTATGTCACTGGAATACCTCAGAATAAGCTTTAAAGTCATTTCTAAAATGGAGGACAGCATGATGGGGCCGTTTTTTTTTTAGTTAAAACAGTCTTTAATCCATGGCGGTTACAGGGGCCTTTCAGTGTGGAGGTGTTCTGGCCTCCTCCAACCATCCAAAGAGAAACTCTACACTGGTAATTAGTGACTGTGCGTTGCCAATAGATATAAATATGACAGTGAATGGTTGGTCATCTGCTAACCAGTTCTGTATTGGCAGTATTTCAAGGGTCTGACACACCTTCACCCAATTGTAGCTCGGATTGGCTCCAGCATCATCAAGATCCTCCAAAGGATTAAGTCGTTCATAAAATGAATGAATCTAAAATCAAGATGTAATTACTATTCAGGTGATTCTCAATTAAAGAGCAGATATTTTGCTGTTATTTTTAGGAAACCTGCTGATTTAACGACAGTTTCGTGCCTTCATTTGTTGTAAATGTAGATCAATGGCGCGTCGCTGGATAATCTGACACATAAAGATGCAGTGGAGCTCTTCAGGTCTGCAGGAGAAAACGTAGAGCTTAAAGTTTTGAAAAAGGTAAGAGACGGGATGCTGTGAAACAGAGTTAAAGCGTGTGTTTGTTTAAAATTCCTGTATTGTGTAATCGTGTTGATAGGACAGACCTCAAGATGCAAATGTAATCAACACAAGTGGTCGACATCATTAATAATTTGTTCTTTATTTTTCATAAAATTTTACCTAAGTTTTATTCTTTCATGTTTTCATATTTCAGTAAGCCACAAATATACAGTTTCTAACACCCCTGAGGACAAATGAAAGTAAAAATATATAAGCAAGGGGAAAAAAACGACTATATTAATAGTTAAATGGATAAACACCAGTTCAGACAACTCCAGATGCTATCGGTTACCTTTCAAAAGAAAAGATTAGACGAATAAGTGACCGCAATTAGGTCTAAAATGTTACTTTGACTAAAGCACAAAAAAGTGGCTTTTGATTTATTTAAAGCCACTTTTGGTATATATAATGTATATGCATACTTGTGCTTATGCTTCTCCAGAAAAATGGTTTATGTTTTGTGTTCTGTGTGGTGTAAATTGTGTTATGAGTTGTTTTTGGCAGCAGATTTAGTTTATCTATGCCAAAAACCACGCTGATAAAAGCCTGACTTCCTCGGTTAATCACACCCCCTTCAGATACCACTCATCCTGTAAATTAAATAGGAAATGGGAGCGATTGCTCAGAATCCACTGTGTAGGACTTTGAAGTCAAACCATTATACCATATTCCAGGTAGAGGCTGTTTCAGCTAAACTCTAACTGGCTTCATAAGTGAATGCATACTCAAACGAATCACACCTAAAATAAATGTAATGCTTTGACTCTTGACACCGCTCTTTCCTGTGTGTGTCTTGCAGGCTCCTCACCTGACGAACGGACCTACAGGTTCGCAACCAGAACACGAATCCTCCATTTCTTCTCTGGGAATACTGCTTGTTTTGGCCGGAGCTGGCGCCATCATTACATTCATTTACATGCGGAAGCACTTTTAACTATTGTCTCCATGTTATTTTTAAGATCAAAAACTTTGCTAAAGGCCAAAGAAGTGAAGAGGGAACAAACTCTAAACAGTAGACTTTATTTTTGATTAGTAGATGTCGGCGTCACTGATGAGTTCCTCCGTATTCATATGTATTATTTGATTAACGGTAGCTGTTTTGCACCTTTCCTATGCCAAAGGATGCTCTCTTTTCACAGAGGTTACTTTAAATGGATAGCTTTGATGTTTGGTAAAGAGAGAGGAATGAACACCACATTCCTGCTGCGGAGCTGAGCTCTTTTAGCAGCATCGTGCAGAGTTTATATGTTTAAAAGCAAAATCTATTAAATGATTTGGTAAAGCTAGACAGGCTGATGCTTCACGGTCCATTTACAAACTGGACCAAAAGACAGTCTTGTGCTCAGTCCGTCGTCGACCTCTCTGCAGCGACGTCACTGACAAATAGATCTGTGAAGGGGAAAGCCGCCGTCATTTCACTTTTGTCACCGTTTAAAAAAAAAAAAAATCACAACTGGGTTTGATTTTCATTTTGCACTTCTTGCACACGTTAACGGATGGAGTGGCATCCAGCCGCGCTGCTTAGATGAAACTGCGGGATGAAAAGAGGGGAGGAAAAAAAAAAGGCCCGCCTTAACTGTGTAAGGTTTTGTCTTGTGAATGGACTCCAGCCAGTGCCTTTTCTGTCTGTTCCTTAACGGTGTCAGTGTTTATTTGTTGCGGCTACTTTTCCTGACCAAAATGAAAATCAACCCACTTTGTCCTGTAACACGTTTAAGGATATGGCATTATGTTCTTAGGAACAAATCCCCGTCAAAGGCTGTTTTTCACTGAGTTTGTTGAGAAATGGAAAGAGATGTGTCCTTTTAAAAACAAAACCAAAAAAAAAAAAACAGATGACACTTGTTCAGAGTCGCCAAGGTGTTGAAGATGTTTGTCGTGGAGCATCACTCAGGGTGAACTGTAAAATCTGAAATGTTTTGCTTCATCTTTAAAGGCATGAATGAGTTGCTCAGTCACAGCGTGAGACTCCAGTATTTGCCATTGTATTATTCTTGTCATTTTGCGTCAAGGTGTGTTCTTGTGATTATATCGCGTGATAATGCTAATGGTCTTTGAGCCACACCTATGAAATCTGGATTATATTTCCGAAAATAAATTGAGCTTTTGTTTGAAGAACCAAAACTCTTAATATGAGTAGCAGCTTTGAGCCAATCCACGCAGAGGGAATGGAACATATTTAATGTATACTTAAAAATGTTTTATTTTTTGCACTAGTCGCAATCACAGATGTTCGCTGTCACGCTGATGAATATTTGAATAGTGTTTTTCTGGGATGTGTTTGTCTGTCCCGTCACGCTGCAGCGTATCTGTCATTAAATTTTGTCCGACTGTTGGTGGTCTGTAAATACATGTGATGTCGCTCTGCTGAGTGGGATTGTGAATATGTGCGGAATGCCAGATAGTAGATCAGTAGAACTACTAAATTATGCAAAAAATGTGGTTAAAATTCAGCCATGTAATAAAATCTACCATGAATTCACCCAGTTTGAAATGTTTAATTTTATATGATTTTTTTTCATTTCAGGATGTACTGACTTTGTTTTTTTTGGGCCTTATATCAACGAGGCACTGAAAAAGTGGCAACTGACAATAAAATGAAATTCACTAGAAAATCAATGCTTTATTCAAGTACCAGCCGTTGCTGTTTGTTTCCTTCCTAAGGACTGATGAGAAATTCCTCTATAAACACAACTCATTTTGTATAACACAAGTGGTTGACATCATTAATATGTTAATTTTTCATAAAATATTACCAACATTTTATTCTTTCATGTTTTCATATTTAAGTAAACTACATATATGTGTTCGTATACTATTTCTAACACCCCTGAGGACAAATGAAGGTAAAAATATATAAGCAAGGGGAAAAAATGAGATTATACTAATAGTTAAACGGATACCAGTTTAGGCATCTCCGGATTTTATCGGTTACCTTTCAAAATAAATGATTAGACGAATAAATGCAATTACATCTCAAATGTTAGACTAAAGCACAAAAAAGCGGCTTTTCATTTAGTTAAAGCCACTTTTTGTATGTATAATGTGTATGTATATTTGTATAATGTATATATGAGTTCAGAAAATACAAACTCGACAACAATGTTGATTTCTGACTAAAATAATAAATTAAAAAAATAGCGTTGCATATGATAAAGTTTTTTTTTATTAAAGGTTGAGAAAAAAAGTCACTTCACACATTAAATAATATAGATTTGAATGATAATTGGGCTGAAAATGAAGTCAATTGTAGTGTGTTGAAGCTTGGTCTAAAATAAAACAAACCCCTGAACGATCCGCACTTTCCATCATGAAGTTCGTGGTCAAAAATAGTCAAGTGTTGTGTTTTGTAACAAAATGTGCTTGTGTCCACCCACTGGCAGCAGCGGCGGCGGCGGCGGCGGCGGCGGCGGCAGCAGCAGCTCTGGCTCCATCAGCCGTTGGAGGATGCAGCCTCGGAGGCAGATATGATGTAATCAAAGCTTCCGTCCGAGCCGCGCACAGACGGAGACAGGAGGCAGAGGCACCGCTCACACACACACACACACACACTCACACTCACACACACACACTCACATCCAACCTGCCGGTGCGTCTCGATTACGCTTGGTACTTTTTTTCCCCCAAGGATTAATCCGAAAGCCTCCATTAGGGGCTGTTCCTGTCGGTGTCTGTCGGTCGGAGTCATGTCGGTGAGCTCCGAGGATCCGGTGATGCTGGATGCGGGCCAACGGTAGCAGCATCAGCACCAGCACCGGCCGGGGATGCTGCCGCTGCCGGTGGTGAACTTGACTCCATCATCTGTCATCGACCACCATGTCTCGGGCGTCTTCCCCCGCAGCTGCCCCGCTGTCCTGCGTGTGAAAATGGCCCGCACCCCGCCTCCACCGTCGACGTCGGTCCGCCCTATAGCCGTCGCCTTTTCGCCCGTGATGCCGACCGGAAGTGCTCCTGCTTGGGATCTCAACGCTTCGCAGGCCGTTGATGTCCAGCGTTCGGATCGTGTTATCACTTCACCCAAAGTCTGATCTCATGTTTTGAGGCTTTTCATTTTTATAGTACACACACATACCCTCCCCCCCCACACACACACACACACTCCCCGGTAACACTGATTCCCGTACAGCTGATATTTTTGGAGCCGCGTCGGAGCGCCTCTCGCCGTGTTTCCTCGGACGTTTTCCTTCCCCTGCAGAGCTGTGTCCACCGGGAGGAGGAGGAGGAGGAATGTGCAGCTTCCATCCCTCCGGTAGAAGCCTCCACGCTGCTCCTGCGGTCCTCCGGTGACTTGACAGGGGTGTGGAGGTGCTGACAACCTGACGGTGGAGGGTGGGACGGTGGCCTTTACAGCTCAGGTTTAAACCATGGCCAATGAACCGGTCATCCTTAATGTGTATGATATGGTAAGAAAACTACACTATCTTTTTTTTCTTCTTCTTCTTTCCTCCAATGTCCGTCATTGTTTTCTGAAAGTGAGCGACACACCAGGACATCATTCACTCTCATTCATGTGTTCATAGTCTGATTGCACCTTCAGCTCATTCTTCTCCAGGGCATTGAAATACACACACCTTGCATATTTTTGTCTCCGTGCACTTTCAGTCTGGACATTTGAGTGTTAAGTTACATTTTCATTGAGTCCAGTCACACCCATCTCTCCAAACACTGAGCGCATTATCCCACTGATGAAGAGGTTGTGTGATATGTGTAACCTACTGATGGAATGGAACAAGAGTCTATACTTCTGATCCACTCTGTCTTTGAAGCTTTTAATCCACTCCTTTTACTGAAAATAACTTTGTTTTCTATAGTGACTTTGCAGATTCATATTTGTGGAGTGGGCGTTGGATGTGTGTGTTTAGTGTTTGTTTGCTCTAGTGCCCTTTTCTTTTATGGTTTGCATTTGTTGTATACTCCTGACATGAGGATGTAAAACAAATTACTCCTTCAATTCAATTCAACTTTATTGTCAATGCTGCAGTATAGGTACAGGACATACTCAGAATTGAAATTGCACTTCTCTCAGTGCAACAGTGAAGAGGACAATAATATATCAGAATAAAGAAGCCAAATATGTTAAAAAATACAAAAAAGTATCAAAAGTAAATTAAACATATGTACAAAGCTTATGGACTGGATTTAAAGTGATTGTGTGCGTGAGGAGGTATTATAGTCCAGGGGTTGTGTGTGTGTGTGTGTGTGGAGGGGGGGGGGGGTAGTCAGAGTGCAGAGTTGGTGTGCATTAATAAAGTGATTTGATTGATTGATTGATATTTCTATTATTATAAGACAGAGCAATAATAATAATAATGATGATGATATTAATAATGTAGATTAACCTAAAAGTATATACAGTTATTAAAAGTAACCATTTTCATGACAGATAAATACACAGTTTTATAACATTTATATATATGTATATATATATATAGAGAGAGAGAGAGAGAAACATTTTGATGTTAGTAGCCTCTTTACATTTCTGATTCTTACTCATTTGCTTACGTCACACGTGTTTCCTCCATCTCTGTGCCCTGATGTGAATGCCTTCATCCTATAACGGACCTGTTCAACCTGCCAACATTCAAAGGTGCCTCCGTTTATATGGTGACATTGGCTCCTCACATGCTCTGAGCAGCGAGTGGCATTAAAAAAATAAGATTCCTACTCTGACCAGGAGCCTCCGAGCGTCAGATCCCTGTGTCTCCGCTCACATATTGTAAACACACACTTACAGACCCGCACACTAAACCCCCACACACACCAGCAAAGGACAAGGGTCCTCATTCAGAACGGCTGCTGAACAGTGTCCCTTATGAATATTATGCAACATGTTGCTGTAAACCCACCGAGTGGCTCCATTTACAGACAAGGGTTGAGCAGGAACCAGTATCAGCGCATATTTAAAGATGATCACTTGAAAGTATGTTTAATTTCATTTCAATTTATGTATCAGTAATGTATTGAAAAGTCAAATCTTATGTGTTTTCGTGTCTGAAGTATTTCAACAAGTGACACCAAAACATTAATACACTCATTTCCCATTTTGCTTTGCTATACATGTCTGCTGTTGACACACATATCTGCATTTTAAGCAGGAGCATCAAACTCAGTTTAGTTCAGGGCCACATACACCCCAATAGGATGTGAAGTGGGCCGAACCAGGAAAAATAAATAAAAAATTTCAGCATAATGACCTATAAATTTGTAAAAAAAAACCAAAAAACTATTTTTTGTCTTTGTTTTTGTGCACAAAAGTAAAAGTGCAGTTTTATTATTAGTGTGCCTCAGCTTTTCATTGACACGCGTGCATTACAACTTTTAAAGACCACAGTGCATCCACAACGACACAAAAAATGTAGTGATGATTTCTTTCGGCTTTTTCCCTTCTGGGGTCACCACAGCAAATCCAATTTGCATATTTGATTTGGCAGGAGTT
>JAPTHA010000016.1:13009047-13019470 GCA_029814585.1 Gymnapogon annona | reverse complement strand
AGGCTTAAATTAACGGACGAACTGAAATACAACTTGAAAAACATCTTGAGTCTCAAGCTCTTCCTTTTTTGGATGAACTTT
This sequence comes from Gymnapogon annona, assembly GCA_029814585.1. Classification (NCBI taxonomy): domain Eukaryota; kingdom Metazoa; phylum Chordata; class Actinopteri; order Kurtiformes; family Apogonidae; genus Gymnapogon; species Gymnapogon annona. The sequence goes on along the minus strand of JAPTHA010000016.1, from coordinate 13,019,389 downwards.
GTACGATGGAAAATGGAGTGTTGGGTATACTTTGGCTTTTATCCTCTAAAACCTGAGGTACATGTATTCCTACCAGGATAAGGGATTTTGGGTAAAATGCACGTCCTTATATGACATGTTTTTAGAATTTACAACCAAAAGTGTAAATGAGCCCACAAAGACTTTAATGGATTTAAACAAAACGAATGGTGGAGCAGTGATGATGTGGCTTTGTGCTGGTTTGACTCCTATGACTGTTGGTGTTGCAAAGTTTTAATATTGAGGAATGAATCGTCATGACACCACTGGTAAATAATGTCTTCTGCCAGTGAGTAAAAATAACCCTCCTTGCCAAACTCTTATTGTATTTTTGCATTGCTGCAGTGTTTCCGAGGGGAAGGTGCAGTAATTGGGAAGTGCAGGCAGCACAAGTTGGGGCTTGAAACCAAAACGCTCTCAAAGTACAATAGTCTGGCTGTCGAATTTGTTTTTGCACTTTCTGTTCCTCCGTGTGCGTCGCTCTCTTTCTCTTTCAGTCTTTCTGGTGCACACTCATTATATTCCTTTCACTTCCCTCCTTTTACTCACCCTTTCATCACTTGCTATTTCCTTTTCCCACCTTCATTTTCCCCTTGAATCTCCCTCATCTCTTAAATATTTCCGTCTCCGCGGCAAAGTCACGTTGATTTTGTCACCGCCGTCGCTGATGTTTACTTTTAAGGGTTTGTAGAGTCAGTGGCTTCGTCCATAAAGAAGGGGCATTCTGGGCACGGCTCCAGCCTATAGGCCCCGCCCCCCTGCTCCACCGCCTTTGCCCTCCATCCAAAGGCTCTTTGGCATCCATCTCAGCCCATGCCTCACTCCACTGGGATAATACCAACCCACAGGAGGGAGGATAAACAAGGCAGGAGTGCTTAATCATCACTCTGAATCAATTCATAGGTTTCACAAATTCAGCAGTCGACCTCGATGCTTTATTGGACGATGAAAAGGCAAGAATGATGAACGGGAACAGATGCTTCTTTTGAGAACAAAGCCTTGATCTGTGAAGATAAATTGGAAAATATGAAGAAAATATTCATATAAATAAATAAATAAATAAATAAATAAAACAAGTCATAACAGAGGCTTAACTGCACAAATTGCAGAATCTTTTGTCGTCTTTAAATGTGTAGGTGTATTGTAGTGTAAGTGAAGGCCTGCTTATGGTCAGGTTGTAACGTGTCGTATCCTGTCGTAATGTCATGCCAGACGCAGGAATGTCGCACCTTCCTGAGGGTTGGTTTCAGAGGTCGTGCTGGAGACGAGCTTGTTGAGGCTGGGACGGATGCACAAAAAGAAAACTATCCTCATTTACAAATTTAAAGTTGTTTGATCCTATGGAAGTTGCATAATGGAATGGAAAGAAGAGCTTTAAACAGGGACTGTCCCAATGTGTCCTCAGTTGAGTATTTCCATATTTTTCAGCTCAATACTTGTCCTACGCTTCATTTATCTGACGGCTTTCATTACTTTTCACTTGTTGTGTTGAGTGGAGGAGGATCACTGGAAGTCCAAATGTATTGATTTGGATGTTTTGGATAATGAACCGAGTGTAACTGTTCTCCACCTCAGGCTAAATAAACACTTTCATAACGCTGTAAACCAACCTGTTTCAGGGAGGAAACATATTCTACACGATGAGCGTGCAGAATATGAAGCATTGCTATGGATTAAACTTGGCAACAGTACATGAAGTAATTAAAATCAGCTCAACCTTAGACATCACATCAGCAGTGAAATGCAACAATATAATGAATAAAAACATTTCATTTTAATGCACCGTAACTGCTATGTCTCATATATGAGATATATTTTGCTGTCATTTATTATTTAACTTTTTTTTTTAGATGTAGTTGTTCAATGCAGAGTGGAGTGTTTCCACTATGTCCATTAGTGCTTTGACATGAGTGCAGGAAAACTTTGTCCACTGCTGCAGTTGGAGTTTGATAATAATTGTTCATGAGCTTAGCTTGGCTTAAGCGTTGTAGTATGTTTGTTTAATGATAACTGTCCAACTTCCACTCACTTTTTCCACTTCACCTCCGCCCAGGTTCCACTGAAGCATCAGAATGTGTGTTTTCTGCCTCCAGATCATTGAAGGAGACACTGCGGGCTCCTTCTCTAACCTGTGACGGGTATCACTGACACTTGTGTCCTTGTTTGTCACCTGTCAGACCTGGACCTCTGCGTGTCCTGAGAGCTCAATCAGCTGAACTCTTGCGTTGCTGTGTATGAGACGTCCTCGGTGAGGACAGCGGACACGGTCTCCACCAACACCAGGACCTTCATGAATCCTGCACGCAGAGGCAGATTTTTGTTGTCTCTGCTTCCATGTGCAAGGCTAAATGTTTTTATTTATTTTTAATTTCTTTTTGAGATTTTCAAATTAAAATAGCAGAAACAAAACAAAAAAATCATCAAAAAGGAATAAATAAATAAATAAAGTGATAGAAAACTGAGATTTCCAGAGGTCTTACATTAAAGCAAATGATGGAATCTTTCAATTACAATGGGTTGCATTCATTAGAGTAAACAGTCCATTTTTTCCAAAGCATTATATACTGTTCAAGTATATATAGAAAAGGTCAGTCTCTCCATATCTCAGCTCAGTCTCCGCTTATTTTATTGACCACTTCAATCCAATCACCCTTTGTAGGTGAATTTTTACACAACCACATCCGTGTGTTGGCTTTCTTGCCTGCAACCAAAAGGACTCTATAGAGATACTTATTATGAACCATAGGATTGTCCGGAGGTTTGCCCAGGTATAATGCGACAAAAGAGCATCTGACTTTCACTCCAAAAATAATGCTCATTTCTTCTGCTATCTCAGTCCAAAACGACTGGATCAAAGAACATCCTCAAAATACATGAAAGTGATCAGCCATTGGTGTACCACGCCGTCTCCAACATTCATTTAAACCCCGAGAGCCCTGCTGTGCGAACTTGATCTTTGGAGTCACAAAAAAACGTATTGTGTTCTTCCAACAGAATTCCCGCCAAGCTCTTGAATTTGTTGTTCTAACTTGACTTTCCCATATAGCATCCAACAATCTTGCTCAGATACCTCCTGGTCTGATTCCCTCGTCCATTCTGTCTGATGAGAGTGCAATGATTAATTTATTAGCCATTTATTACATACGGGACAAAGCACATTAATCAACATGCAGTATGTAAATGTGCCAGAGTTAGGCGTGCAGGCTAATTTTCATCCGTATTCCCATTGGTGGGTTGAACGCAGGGCATAGGCACAACAACATTCAGTCCATCACACATAACCAAGACATGAAAGGTCAGTGAATACTACAGTGGACGTATTAGTAAAATGAGAACATGTTAAAAGCACACAGATTAAAAAGACAATATACAAAAATCACAATCGCACAACAAGACGGAGACATATATTTTCGATATCAACCGCTGTCATTTCAAAAAACACATATGGATTAGATCTGTCGACATGTCTGATTGTCCAGAAGCCACTGGTTCCGTCAACACCGTCTCTCATTGGCTGTTGTAGTTCTTTTCAGACATGCTCACTCTGTTCCTACTGTGTAGCTCTACCTTGGATTCTAACAAGTTGCTCATATGTGCTACTAGGTAACCAGTTACATAGAAGTAAAGTGTTGTGTCGTTTCCAAGGTTACAATAACAGCTGATTCCACATTTTTTAGGGATGCTACTAACTCACTGGGTTATGTGTATTTCTCATTATTTATAGAATTTTTACGTAGCTTCGTAGGAGCTGTTTTATATCTGTGCATGGAGCATTTCCTCTTCATGTGTAGAGCTGGAGAACTGACTCCCAGATGGTGGATGTTCTTTCCAACCAAAAGTTGCTCAGTTCTGCACATGCCACAGTTTTCTGGCTTATGGGTTTACTTCCGTGTTATGTGGTCCACTGCATCTGAAGGATAATGTTTCACCTATGGGATGAATATCCTGCCTTATGTCCAAAAGCAGTATTACTAATATTTTGTAAGTGCAAGAGCATATTTTGTATGCGAGCAAGTTCAGTTTAAGTGTGAGGAGACATATTTGAGTGTGAGCATTTGATATCCTGCTCTCAAATTTAGTAATGCTGCTTTTGGACATAAGGCAGGATATTCATCCCATATTCACCTTCCTTCACACCTTGCACTCTCATCCAGCGGGGTTGCAGAGTGTCCATCTCCACTGCTTAAGTGGTGTGTTTTTAAATGTTTGTGGTATAAAATGCTTGTTGGTGATGGGAGATATTCAGCATTCATTTATTTTTTACCATGAGTCCGTCACGCAGCTCCAGTGAATGAATGAAGGATTTCTTTTGGCTTTTTCCCTTACAAATATATGTGAATCCAATTTGCATATATTTGATTTGGCAGGAGTTTTTATGTCGGATGCCCTTCCTGACACAACCCACTGGATGTTCAGCCTGGGAATCAAACCCACGTCCCCTATGCAGCAGCCACGGTGCCTTACCAACTGAGCTGGAATGTACAATGCACTGTCATGCTTTTATTAGTAGCAGTCGCCAGTGCCACCACTAGATGTCACTAAACCTTACACACTGTTTTTATGTCCAGTCAGTGTCAAGGTAATTAATTTTTTATGTGCCATGTCACACATTCTTCCATCCCATAAATAGAAGTATAGGGAATGTAGCCGTTAATGGCAACTAGAACACTGTAAATGTTTGTGGGAAGTGTTTTGGAAAATGACTATAATTATCCTATTTTTTTGGCACATTTTATTTTTAGTTGTCATATACAATGAATCTGAATGTAGTTTAATTTGTGGCTAAAAAACTGTTCAATTACGTGAACAAAGTAAATAAAGCTACCTGAAAGAAAGAAAGAAAGAAAGAAAGAAAGAAACATAAAAACACTATCTCTTTGCAGCTTTCTCCTCACAGTCAAAATAAAACAAAACCCTCAATAAAGCAAATAATTCATAGATGAACCTGATGCGATCTCGTAGTGTTTATAGAACAATGAGTTCTAACAGATCCTGAACAACCATTGGTTATTACAGCTGTCAGTCATGTACATAACCTTCCTATATGTCTGGCAACATCTAAAATCCACACCTTGGGGTGAATTTTCTACAGCCTGAAAACACGAGACATGGAGTCGATGCAGAAGTCTCATTATGCTTGAAAGTAGTTATGGATTCTTTTCTCACCAACTGATGCTAAACACTATTAAGCTCCACTGCTTTCAGTAAGAAGTCTTAATTCAAACACTTTGCGCTTCCTTTGTGCAGTTTTCACATCAGTAAAGTCCTTATCTGTGCTCTCCTTTTGTCTCAGCTGAACTGGAATTATTCACCCATGGATGTATTTAAAAGGAAGTCGCAGCAGACACTGATGCAAATTATTTTCCTTGCAGAGATCTGTAAACACTGAGCGCAGTACAGTTACTGCTCCTGTAACTCCTGTCTGATGCGTTTGGTTTGTGATGATCTCGTGCACATACCAAAACTGAGCTGTTACTGAAAATAGGATCCAGTCTAAACTTAGTAGTGTGAGATGTTGTGGTTTTGGGATTTGGCTGATGTTTCTGAAAACGTCTGGCGCTCGTGTTACACACCTCCCCTTCACCTCTTCTCTTTGTCGCTGCTCAAAGTCAGCAGAAAGAGGAAGCCGGCCACGCATGTTGTTTACCAGCATGTGTGTGTGTGCATGTTGTTTACCAGCATGTGTGTGTGTGCATGTTGTTTACCAATGTGTGTGTGTGCTCATGTTGTTTACCAGCGTGTGCATGTTTGTTTACCAATGTGTGTCTGCGCACATGTTGTTTACCAGTATGCGTGGGCAAGTTTTTTACCAGCGCGCGTGTGCACATTGTTTACCAGTGTTTGTGTGCATCGGGTGAAGCGTGCGGCCTGAGGAGACGGTCAATGTTACTGAGGGTGTTGGACTCGGACCGGCGTGCTGGCCATTCCAGTGTGAGTGTGTGACACTGTCCAGGCATGTGCGGAGTAGGATGCCACCGTCCCTGAAGCTATCCCTGCTATGTGGATGTGCCGGGATGCTTGTGTGTGTGTGTGTGTTGCAGGGTGTATTAAAATAGCTGGAATGCACCATTGGTCTGTATATAATGTGCGTCTCAGGTTTCAGTTTGGGCCTGGCAGGAACACTGTGTCCCATGTGACCGCTTGCTGCTCTTCTTCCCTCTTTGATGCGAAAGACTTTACATTTACTGTATGCGCGGGACTCGGCAGTGTGTCTGAACCTGTCGCCATGGTGACAGTAACCCTCCAATCATGCGCCGTGTGACAGGTCTAACGAGCCTCCTCACCAAACCCCATCCAAAGTTTTAGAGGCCGCTATGGAGATGAAGCGACGCCCGCCATTGACTCATCAGCTTGATGTACACCTCGACAGATACTTAAGAAGTGGTAATTACATCCAAAGCTTAAACGTTGAGCATGTGTATAGTTTAAAAAAAAAAAAAAATCAGCAATTATGAAACCCATAATTTTCACGCACATGTGAAAGCGAGCGAAACTGTCAGTCGGGACAGGAGATTGGACTTTTGAAGTCTGCGTCAGTTGCTTTTCCATTTACATGACTCATTCTGAATAATTTAACAAGAAGATGGATTCACTTTGACAAATGCTAAACACAAATGATGATGGACACGCACGCTTTTACCAGGGAAGTAAAGTTGCCGGGGCTGACTTAGGTCACGCTGGCCGTCACAGAGGTGTTTGGTGCCGCTGACGGACGCACGACACATCTTCAATATCCTCATAAGTATACAGCGACCAAAGCAGACGGACACGTATACAGAAGAGAGAGAAACCCAGGAAGAACTTTTACAAAAGTTGAGCCTTTATTTTTGAAATCTTAAGTCAAAAAGGATTCAGGTGTTCTTGAGGTGTACTCACATGGGGTGTGATTTAAAGCACGTCACGTCAGAGTTGGATATGTTACAGTGAAATGTACGTGGAGCAGTATTGTCACTCTCCTTAGTTACTGGGAAAGTTTGAAAAAAAAGAAAACCCTAAAAAGCATCAGAACTGTCCTTGTCATCACTTATACGTTTATGGAACAGGGAACTGTGGGTGTTCTATCAGACCCCTCTGAGCAGCTGGAACAGTCGCTCCCCCTCACAGGTCATAGCTGCTGGTTGACAGCTGACATAATGTCGGCCTCTGTTCGAGTTCTTTTTTGGATGCTTATTTATTTTTTACAAAGCAGTTCAACTCTTTCATCTGTCGTCACTCCACCTCTGGATTCTGTGCATCAGTTTATACACTTAAGCTTAGAGATGAATTAGGTAAAGCTCTCTTTTCCTAAATTGTGCTATTTTAAAGCTCAGAAGTTGATTTTAGCATCAATGGGTAACAATCCATACTCACCCTTCAGTATATTGTTATTCAAATTCCTGGGGCCGACACAGGTTGTAAATAAATGTACTCCATGATGTAGGTTGTTGTCAAATCGAAGCCTTTTTCCATCAGGTGATTGACAGGTGTAATCTGCTGTGAGCTTCAGCCGGACATAACCTGGGATTGATTCTTCTGCCCTATTTCTTGCATCACTGTGGACGCTGGCAAAAGTGGATTTCCTTTTTGATAGTGATGAAATGACAGGTCCTCCAGCTATGGCTTCTGTCAGTTGATTTGACTGACCTGACACTTATACAAAGGTGTGCATATTCTCCCTGATTCCTACAGTTGAATTACTAGAAATAAATCATATTAGTACCTTGCCGCACTACTTTCTAAATGAATATTTTCTTTCTTTCACTTTTGAAAATTCTGTCCCCAAGGTTCAAGTGTAATTTCATATTGTATACATTGTACCACAACACTTTTGGTACAATGTATACAATACAATGTTGTAGTATTAGTCCTGAGTGTGTAGCTCCAACCATTTGTACACGAACACAGCTGTGTATTTTTGTCTAATTTATAAAATAAATAGTGTTGTGCATTAATGTTGCTTGTAACATTATCATTTTATAATGAGTACCGAGTCTATTCAACATAAAGTCTACATATAAACCATGTAAGGTCCTAGAAGAACACAGAAATGCAACTTGCTGCGCACATTTATTTACCCAAATTTAGTGTGTCTCATTGTACCCGTTAAAGCCCAGTTGTGTCAGGAGGGGCATCTGATGTAAAAACTCCTGCCAAATCAAATATTCGAATTGGATTCACTGTGGAGACCCCAGAAGGGAAAAAGCCAAAAGGACTCATCATCATCAGTGTAGGCTTCTGCTCCATGCCAAGATGTGCCCACAGTATAAACTTAACGGACATGTCTCCAATTGATGCCACATGGCCTTGAAAAAGTAGAAGGTGACCTATTTTCAACAGTTTGAAAATACCCACAGCATAAATGTAGTGCAGATGTATCAATGCAGTCTTCACATAATTACACTATGGAACGGAGGGACAGACGGACGGAGGGTTAAAATCTCAGCACCAGTCTGATGCTTGACGTTGATGAGGTGGCCGTGACACTTCCCCCGTCTATATACTACTGTGGGAATTAACTGAGGTGTGGCATTATCACCTCCAAAGTGTGTGTTTTCTATTGGCACTTCGGTTCACACAGATTTAAAATACTTTAAATGTCATTCACGTGTAGATGACAACTGCAAATACTGCATAAAGAAAAATGTATTGTGGAATATCCCCATGCAGACAATATTATGAGAGTTATTTCCACTATCACAGCAGCTACTATGGTTACAATGACTCTAATGTTACACGGCTTAATAATAAGCAGGCATGGAATATTAAACACGTACAGGAAACGGCACAACAATAATCGGTGATGTATTTGCACGACCCGACACGATCCCGGCTATTCAATGAATCGTTTTCCAGAGACTTGACGTTGAATTTGCTTTTAATGTGTTTTCTTTGTGACGAGTCCTTTCTCCGGAAATAGTTTTGCACATGAGGAATTGGTTTATTAGTGAAGTGGTTAAGGCCATAAAAACATTCAAATGCACAGTGTGTTTTGCTGCAGCTGTTCATTCCCCAGTCGGAGTCTCGAGTGTGTCGGCTGCGTTTGACAGATGGCATCATAACCTGTCAGTGGCTGGATGTGCCGTTGATGCAGCTCATAATTTCCTGACTCCAGTGTTGAGAAAGTGACCTATTTTCTGGCGTCTCTCGTGGTTCAGGAAAGCCCACACGCCTCCGTCTATGTCCGTGGTCCTCCCAGTCTCCCAGTGTGTCTGAGTCAATCCTCATTCTCTGTGACTCACCGAAGGAAAATGTGAAAACAAGTCTTCCAAGTCGCACTGAACCAACTCCCCAGCTGCAGCGTATTTAGTGGAATATCGGCATTTGGTTGGAAAGTTGGAGCTGTTCTGCTGGAAGGCATGAGCGAGATCCTTCACCTGTCAGCGGAGACACAGTCTGACATGGTAAATGGACGACTGCCACCGGGATTCATACGAGCATCAGGCGGGGGGGAAATGGAAAGTAGTAGTTTGATATTTATGTTGCAAAAACAAAAACAAAAAACAACAAAACCTGTCTTTATCCACCGCACACAAAACACTCGGCAGAATAAAATATGAGGGTAAATGTCACGGGCACCTCATCAACGTCAAGTGAGCATCAGACTGGTGTTGAGTTTTGAACCCTCCATCCATCCGTTCAATAATGTAATTATGTGAAGAATGCATTGATACACCTGCACTAAGTTTATACTGTGGGTGCACCTTGACATGGAGAACAAACTGTTAAAAATAGTTCACCTTTTACTTTGAAAGGTCAATGGAGACATGTCTTCACACACTTAGGGGGTCTCAGTCTGTCACTGAAGGACCTGCCATACCTCTCCTTCACGCACTGAGGGGGTCTCAGTCTGTCACTGAACGACACCCTAAGTGTGTGACGGAGAGGTATTGTTCCCATCATTCCAGGTCGTTCCTTACTGCAGCTGTCAGGTGTTCTAACAGGAACTGACCATTGACTATGACTATGATTACTATATAATTACTATCATTACTATAATTATCAATAAATATTGTTATTATTATTGTGTATTATTATTATTATTATTTTGTCCATGGGCCCGCTAATTATTATTATTATTTAATCCATGGACCCGCTAATTATTATTATAATGATTAATGACTAGAATTACTATATGACTGTATATTACTATATAATTGGCGATGTCTCCTTATTGATCTTTGCTGTTGCGCTCAGTCTGTTCTTCTCTTTATTCTATTTCTATATATAATTAGGAATTACTCTTATTTTTCATCATATTTGCAGTATCTCTCTGTGTGTGTCTTGTCTTGTGTGTGCTGCTGTAACCTGAAATTTCCCCGTGTGGGACTAATAAAGGTGTATCTAA
>JAPTHA010000016.1:12850388-12861461 GCA_029814585.1 Gymnapogon annona | reverse complement strand
ATATGTATATAGAGTGAGTCCATGTGGTGTATATATGTATATAGAATGAGTCCATGTGGTGTATATATGTATATAGAATGAATCTATGTGGTGTATATATGTATATAGAATGAATCTATGTGGTGTATATATGTATATAGAGTGAATCCATGTGGTGTATATATGTATATAGAATGAATCTATGTGGTGTATATATGTATATAGAATGAATCTATGTGGTGTATATATGTATATAGAGTGAATCCATGTGTTGTAAATCAGGCTCACGAAGCTGAGTCCATGTGTTGTACTGGTACATTTTCCATGTAATTTCAGAATGGTTGCCATATCTTTTAGAAGATGTCACTTTTCCTCTGCATCCAGTAGGTTATTTTCTCCAGGGGCACATAACTGTTGACTTCTTCCAACCACATCTTGATTGGAAGGGGGGCGTCTAGCTTCCATTTTCTTGCTATACATTTCTTGGTGACTATAAGTAGGAGTTCAGTCAGTTTCTTAGCCAAGTTAGATAGTTAGAGTTGAGTTAGGTTCCCTAGTAGACAGACTTCAGGGTCCAGTGGGAATGTAACCCTGTGGACCCTTCCTTGCCCTGGGGGGGGGGTCATACCAGGGGATGTCGTTATTTAGTGTTGTGTGAAGGCCTTTGAGACCTGTCGAGTGATTAAGGGTTATATAAATAAAATTTGATTGATTGATTGACCCCAGAATGTAACCCAGTGGAGCCCAGAACCCCTGCAGTTTGGAACACTGCCATGTGGAGTGGAGAAATGTTCCTTCTTCCACACCACATCTAAAACACAGAGGTGGTACATTACTGTTATATTTATGCACCTTTTGTGGAGTAATATACACCTGATGGAGGAAATTGAACTGTATCAGTCTGTTCCTAGCATTTAAGGTGGGGTGACTCCATCACCACACGGCTTCCTCCATAACTGTTCATCTAGTTATGGCCATTTCTAAAAAAAAAAAAATCGGTTCATATCTGTGACATTTTACAACTAAAATTCTAATTTAAGAAATGGGGTCACTTTACAGAAGCACAACACACCATACCTCACAAAATCAAGTCCACACCCCCTCTCCTCTGTCACATGGTTTGGTCCATGTGTGGAGTTCCCACCTAAACCGGAGAAACCGGGTGCAGTGTGTCTCGCCCTAGCATTGGCGAACTTACTTGGTTAGAAAAAAAATCAAAACCTGATTCAGTTATTTTAGCCAACTTTTGAGCAGACAAAGTGCTTTTTAGATGTGGAAATGTAATAATGTTCCCTTGAGGCTGAGCTGTTCCCACACTCCGGACACTGAAACAGTCACACTGATGTCTGAAGAAGCAGGTGGGTTCATTATGTCAAAGGTACTCGACGACACCGTTTGTTTTGTGATATTAATATATTCTGCACAATGTTCCATAGATAAAACCAAAACACAACTCATTGGATGCCGCCGTCATATTATTTTGAGCACTATTAGGGACTATAGTGCACTATATCAGAGCCAGTTTTCATGTGTAGGTCACACTGTTGTGGGAGTGAATACAGATCATGAGAGAAGAGAAAAAGGCAGAGAAATGTACTTCTATCCAAAAAGTAAAAACATAAGGTATTTGTACATCAATTAAAAATCGGTTCTCATAAAGTACTGGTAATATTTAGAAAATGTAGAATATGACTCCTACCTTTCTCTTCTCGCTGTTGCACAAAATCATGAAATAAAACGTGAGGAGAATATTGATGCATTTCACTACAGTGCTCACAGTGTGCATCATTAAAGCGATGACACTCAAAGTGACATTTTTTCAAGGGCCACACTTCCCTCGCAACAACCCTGATGAGTGTTATTAAGGCAAACAAAAGAAATGACCACAGCCACTACTTATGGACGAATTTTGAAAGATTAAACTGATTTCCACAAGGGTAAATTTGTATCAACGGAATGTATACTGGACACTGGTATGTATATATATATATATAAAATGAAAGCAACACGAAATATAAAATGCGCCGTTTTTCGACGAACAGCGGAACTATTCACCCTGGATCCCCCGTGACGCCCCGGACGATTTAGTGCGTCGGACTCATTCAGGAAACGCGTCCCTGCTGTGACCTGCTGTTCACAATGTGTTAAATGGATAAATAGCCGAAAGGAAGAGTCATGTTTAACCTGAGGACGTTGCAGAAAAACAAAACTATCAAATATGGAGTCCCGATGCTTGTAAGTTTCTTTTTCATTACGTTTTTGCGGCCACACAGGGCCGACCTTATCTAACAGTAGCTAAGCAAGCTCAAAGCTTCATGAGTAGATAGACCTGCTAAGATTCAATGAAATCATTTAAACAGTTATAATGTTGATGAGTTGAGTAAAGAGTCATGACTATAATGTGATTTCACTTATGTGGGTGTTTTCCTAAGTTTGAATGAATGAATGGCGTTTAAAAGTCACGTTTCATTGTTCCATTTATTTTGGGTTTCAAGGCAGCAGAGTCTGCATGGTTTAACTAAGAGGCTCTTCAGTTTAAGTTGAAAAGTAATCATAGTTTCCTTAGAGAATTAATCTACCTTTGTATACTCGTTCCAGACTGGAACCCCAGTGTTTGTTAAGATTATTTTGGTACCAGTTTGTGAAAAATTTGCAAATCTTTTCATCAGCTATATACAATAACACCACAGCTTCTAATATAATTAATTACAAGGGTCAATTAATTTATTGATGAATTAATTAATTAAGGGTCACAAGACTGGTAATGACTTCTGTAAAGTGAAAAGCCTCTTAAACAGTTTTGGGAATTATTTTTAAGTAACTTTAGACTTTAGTCTGAAGACCTTGATCCCCACACTATCTTTTGCATATTGTGTAACTGCTGTCAATTTCCCACAGATTATGGTAAAGTTAGCTTACTGTAGACTACTGTCGCTCCAATTTTTATTAGTGCTGTAATGTTAGTAACCATACGTAACTAATCATTGAAATGTCATTTCAGTTGCTGATTGTTGGAGGTTCCTTTGGCCTTCGAGAGTTTTCACAAATTCGCTATGATGCCCAGAAGATCCAAAAAAAGGTTTGTAGAAAAAAAAAAAAGCCATTTTGTTTGCATTAGACACATCCATCTAACAGACGCATCTGGCTGGATAGCTCAGTTGGTAAGGCACCGGTCTGGTGCATATGCAGACCTGGGTTCGATTCCCAGTACAAGCATCCAGTTGGCTGTGTCAGGAAGGGCATCCGACATTAAAAAAAAAAAAACTCCTACCAAATCAAATACAGTGATCTCTTGCTATTTCGCACTTCAGTGCATTGCGGATTTTTCAAGAATATTCATCAAAAAAAAAACACGAAAGTGCTGCGATAGATCCGCATGGGGCAGCGGAAGTCAGTGAAAGAGTCTCATAGAGCAACAAATGACAGGGAGAAGCCTCTCAACTATTGTAGCGTCTCCCAATGAGGCACAGAGAGCTTTGTCTTTTAAAGGTTTTTATTAAATTCACACGGTCACTGTTGGTCGTAACCACGCCAAAAACACCCATAGAAATAATAATAATAATAATAAATTTAATTTGTTGGGCGCCTTTCAGGACACTCAAGGTTGCCCAATAAATACATTAATAGTGACATGTCCTTTTTAGGATGTGCCACTATCAAATATATCATGAAAATATAGATTTGCAGAAAAAAACGTATTTTTCACAGTTTTAGGGCGGTCGCCCCAGATGATATCCGAAAGTGTCCACACGTCAATGACCCACATACAGTAGTACACTAATAGTACACATGTACGGTACGATCCACGTAATCTAGGTTTATCAATTTTGTATACAAATGTATTTCACTTTAACATATATCCTTTTATTATTCTTGATTCCATTACTATAGTAGTGTACGTATATATTTTTATACCGTAAATCTTCTTCCTCTGTTACACTATTGAATACGTAATGATACGTAATTCTTTGTTGTAAGTCGATTTCATTATGCATGGTAATGTACCTTACTCTCTCACTCTCGACTCTTTTTTTTGTTGTTGTTGTGGTTGGCTCGCAAGCTGATTGGCCGAGAGATGCTTTACCCAGCATCCCTCCTTGCTAACGTTAACTTTTGCTACATAATCTTGTGTGATTTTTTTTTTTTTTGTGAGAAATAGAACACTTTATCCTTATGAATAACGGACAGTAAATCACCTTCATCATCTTCGCCTTCATCGTACTGCACAGGTCTTTTCATCGTCATCTTCATTAATCAAGATCATCACTCATCGTCAGAGTGAGTAGCACGTATAATTACGTGTGCACGGATCATATGAGAGAGGAGGAGAATGAGAGAGTGCGAATGAGAGAATGTAAAATTAAAAAACATTTAAAAACGCATTACATACACAGTATTTACACATTATTTACATCTACGTACAATTACACGTATGTATACACACGCATGTACGTATTCACGCGCGTACATCCATCGGGGGCTGAGGGGGCACCTACTTCGCAGATATTGGCTTTCGTGGAGGGGTTCTGGTCCCCATTAACCGCAAAAAATGAGGGATCACTGTATGCGAATTGGATTTGCTGTGCCGACCCCGGAAGGGAAAAAGCCGAAAGAAATCATCAGACACATCCGTCTAAATGAGAAATGAAGTTTAAAATTAAAACTCATATAAAAATAAACACAAGCACTTTGGGGGGGAAGTTGAATGAGTTTTACTTATAGTGTGTATCCAAATATCATCTGTCACACAATTGTAATTATACAGTTGTAGTATGTACAACTTCACTTGAAATAAGAATAAATCCTCTGGGAAAAATAATTCAAAAGGCGAAGCTGGAGGAAACTCAGGAACAGCCGCACTGTGAAGATTCTTCCTTCCATCACAGTCCATCCTCTGGACAGACATTTACTTACAGTGTATTATACTGTACGTGTCAATGACAGTTTAGGCTTCCATGTACTGCTACTAGTAAACAAGTCTTTACAGACTGTGCAAACTCTCCCCCCAGTGGTTATCACCATAATTGCACCAGAGGATGAGGCTTGTTTCCAGTGAATGCGTACTGTATGCTGGGAGAGCTGTCTACATCTACTTGGACTGTTGATGTTTATTCTTGGTTTATTTACTACTTTTACAAGAATGTGAACAATAAATGCACTGACATCCAGACTATGCTAGTGCAAAACCAAGCAGTTAGAGTAAAATCTAATAACTCAGTAAATGACAAAGTCAATTCGTTAAAATGACACAACACCAACCCTTTATTAGAAACTATTTCAGTCTGATGAGCTGGAAGTAGCAGGTTTGTTTTGTTTTACTGTGACAAACTCCAATGTATGTCATTTGGGTAGAAGCCAGATGGCAGGCCATCTTTCCTTATTACTGTCCATGTGAGGCAGCACTTGACTGGTTGATGATGGTGGTGGTGGGGGGGGCTTGATGCCGTTGGCACCATGCCTGTACAGCTGCCTCCATGCTGCTTCTCTCCTCAGAAGGGGCCTGAAGCTGTTGTAACTTCTTGTCCTTTCGCCTCAGACTCTTTGGAGTAAAGATGCAACTTGGCTCAGCGTGTGTGCACATCTGATGTATTGAATGAAATATCTAAACATGATTTAAATTGCACTTCCAATTCTACTTTGAACTGTTATCAGCCAGCTCCATTATTTTGTTTTCACAGATATTTGTCCATTTAAAGCATTAAAACCACCATCTGAGAACTGCTGAAGGTTTAAGTCAGCCAGTCTGCACACAGAAGCTTCTCCTGGTCCAGAATTTGTGAATTTTTGTAACCTCCCAGTTTCTTATACATCTCATACTAAAGGTGGTAGAAGTAGCTTTTATAGCACCTCTGTAGTAGGTGTGATACTAATTACTTGGGCTATTAATTCCATGGTCTGAAGGCTGCACAATATTATATAAATAATTTAGTAGCTGTCATAATGTAGGCCTAATTAAATATCAATCGCAGTAGTATAAAACTCATCAGTCACCCAAGTAACTGCCACATTATTGCTATAAAATATTAGAACTCATTAAAAGCAATGATTCAAAATGGGATTTATTTCACTCTTATTCGTGGGCCAAATCAATTTGAATTGCAAAACACAGATAGCTCCACTGGGTTTGACTTGACTCTCAAAACCCTCTTAACTCGTTTTAAAATATATTTTTTAATAAACTGCTCATATTTTTTTTGTCTTAAACAAGCAGAATCATTCACAGATCCACCACCCTCGAGGCTAGGAGACGTGACACCAGTACTCCAAGAACGTTTAATTGTTCTTCCTACAAGGTTATGGGCCAGACAAGAACCTCAGCCAAATGCAGACGTCATTGCTCATGTATTAAAGACATAATTCCATTAGATGCCTCTGTAACCCCTCACACCAACTCGGATTCATCAGTCATTGAAGAGGCTGCCATGAACGTTGGGTTTTTATTTCTCTCGGTTCCAATCTGTTTCCATTTTCTTTGTTGATGGAAACTTGAGCGTCTCCTTTCTTCTCCTCTCTCTCACAGCTGGATCCTGCACTGGAGGCCAAAGTGAACATCCAGAGACAGCCAAAGATGCTGGAGGAGGAGTATGAGGTAAGGGGAGAGAGGTTGTGAACTTTGAGGGGAGAGGGCGGATTAAAAATGAGCTCTGAGCTCTAGAACAGCAAAATAGTAGTGCTTTGTAATGTCACTGTTTTCGTTTTGTTTCTTTACTCGAGGTATCTCAGATGTGAAAACGTGGAGATGATTATGTAGATCTGGTGAATATTAGTCTTTGGGTTTTTAAACCAAAGTCGGCACAGGGTTGTTTGCAAAATATTTGAGGAATCTATCAAGTTAACGTTAGTGCTAAAGTGTTCTTCAGTTTATGAAGACGTTACTATATTCACACACAAACGTTTATCACTACGATGTAAATCACAACAAATGCAGAAAAGCTGGACATTTCTCATGTTTTATGACGTAAAAATGACTCAAAACTCTGAATCTAGTATGAAATTAAACCAAGTGGTGTGGTGGTAGATTAGTGAGGGAGCTATTAAATGAACCCCAGTCTGTCTGAGTATTAAGATGAGCCTCAGAAAAGTGTCTCAGTTGAATTACATCCTCTTCTCTTACTTGCGTACCAGATGGTTAGAATTTTTGACATCTGGTGAATTCAAACTGATCTAGACACTTGATTAGAGAAATTTGCTTAATTGAACTGACATGAAGTTCAACATTTCTCATGTGGTTACAACTGTTGGCACAACAGTGGACATCCAGTGTTTTTGGGATGAAATATCGGCACAGAAATATATTGGTACAGTCGATATATGTACAAACTGGCACCAAAAATCAACAGTTATTAAAACCTTTCCAAAGTGACCTCAGAACTTATGTATTCAAGAGGCACCAAACTGAACCTAGACACCTATTTCCAAATTCACATTTTTTTCCTTTTAATTGACTGACAAAACATTGACGTGAATGAATGTTGAATTCCTGCTTATTTCCAACTTAAGGGTATTTTTTTCATTTTCTTACACATGTGCTGTAGGTCTTTGCACTTGATCAAGTATCTCAAAATATCATGTTACACTGTCATAGGTGAAATCTATTCATCCTTTCTCTACTGAAATATATGTGAGATGTAGCACCCTGCATCTGAGCTGTCCTCTTATTTTTTTATCTGCTGCAGAAGATGAAGGAGTTGAATTTGGATGAGTGGAAGAACATCCGTGGTCCTCGGCCCTGGGAGGACTCCAGGGACTACCAGGATCAGCAGCGCGGCAGGAAGAACAAAGAGGACTGAAGCCGAAGGACACCAGACTGCACACGCTGCAGCGAGACAGACAGAAACAGAAGAGGCTGGACCCAGTCTGTTACAACACTACCACTGAGAGCCAATTGTGCTGGAACGAGGAGGCTAAACTTGTTTGACTTTGGCTTGTGTCAGACTTTTTTTTGTGTGTGTGTTGTTTCTTAGTTCTTGCACATCCGTTTCCACTTGTACGTCAAAGATGTACTATAGAAATGTCAGACTTCAAACACAAGTTCTCACCGTTTCAGACCTTGAGAGTTGAGTAGAGTAGTTTGTAAATTCACCACTAGGGGGCGTGTCCATGTGCTGTTGCATCATCCCTTGCAGGGCAAAAAGGAAGGAGAGGAAATATGCATCATTATGCGATATCCATGTTTTAATATATTATGTGCTTTGGAGCTGTTGATTTCGTTTCTTTTTGACAAAAGCTTTACATGTGGCAAGTCTTTGTTCACAGCAGCAATGCATTGATTTACTCTTAGAAAGTATAAGAGAACAAATGGCACAACAGCCCAGCCTTTCCTCAGGCTTTATAGAGCTCGACAGTAATCTCCTTTGCTGACAGTTATTACTTTGCTATGTGGTGGATTTATCACGTTTATAATGGAAATAGTATTACCTGAGGTTTTTTTTTTTTTAGTCCTACAAACAAAAAGAATATGAATTTATTTTATGCTCGGCCATAGTGTCTCCAAATCAACACCCGTAAATTATATTTGTTTGACTGACAAGTGACGTAGAAGGCATTGTGTTTGACTTATGAAATAGGATTTAATGAATATTCTTCAGGTACAGAGGCTTGTATGAAAATGTCCTGGGATACATTTTCTGTAATCACATTTTTTATGGTTGTGGTGTTTGAGTTACCTTAATACCCAGTGTTTCTCAGGCCCAGGATTTTATGGAACACAAATAACAGCTCACACGCGGATTAGCTTTTCATGCACAGGTTGCACAAATCTGGATACTGCTCGGAGGGTTAGGCTGTGTGTGTGTGTGGGTGTGTGTGTGTGTGTCATGAGCTACCATGAAATAGCTATCGCCTCTAATCCACTGGACATACCTGAATGACAAAGCACAGCAATCGAGTAATTTGGGACAGGATTTAAAGATCAAATCAAGTTTTATTTCTTAGTCTTTATTTCTTAGTCTCTGTGTGTCTGTGTGTGTGCGTGCACGTGTGTTGAAAAAAACATTTGGACTGAGCGTCTTCTATATTTAGTCTTCACATGGTGCATCTGTAATCTTAGAGGTGAATCACAGTTGCTCTAGATGCTTCCCTCGGTTCCCTTGGGCTGTTTTTGATGAGATAGATAGTGCTTGGAAACTACCAAATAGCGGTGAGCATGCTGGTGCTTTTCTCTGTGGGAATGAACAAATGTTAGCTTTGATTACAGTCGGTCATCCAGCCTGATCAGAATCTGAGAGGATGTATCTGGAAATAACAAAGCGCTGGACAGACTCTGATTTGAACTGTTGAACTGTAGCGGTTTCCAACATTGAATTCTCCTCACCATGAGGGTCAAATATAAGGCCCACGGGCCAAAACCAGCCCACCAAAGGTTCTTATTGGGGCCTTGGGATGAATCTGTGAAATGCAAAAATTCCACTATTCTTTCATGTTCCATATGCAGACCTGAAGTGGATGAGTCGAACCAGTAAAGTACTACTGTAATAGATGATATATGATGACAACCGTAATTTTTTTCTCTTTGTTTTAGTGTAAAAAAAAAGCTTTACATAAAAATATTTTACATTTACAAACTACCTTTTAAAATGAGAATAATGTGAACAAATTGGAGCAACAGGAAATGTCTTAAAGAAATGCATTGTGGGAATGTGAGTTACATGCTGTCTTTGTGAAAGCTCAAGACAAATGTCACCTTTACCTCCATCCAATGACTATAATCATTCTTTAAAACATCCCTGGTGAAGTAGGTCATTCTACATTGTCGATGCACTTCACAACAAAATTTCCAAAACAGAGTTGACATTTTGGCAAATTATGCAATTGTATTTTTTTTAATAGTGATGAAAGTCATGGGCAGTTTTAATACATTTAAGTGAATGGGATTTCAGGTGTTTATACCAGTGTGTATGTATATATTAGATTAGATTAGATTAGATACCTTCATTAGTCCCGCACGGGGAAATTTCAGGTTATAGCAGCACATATAAGACGAGACCCACACACTGCAAATATGATGAAAAATAAGAGTGATTCCTGATAATATAAATATATAAATACAAATAAAGAAATGAACAGATTGAGTGCAACAGTAAAGATCAATAAAGAGACATCAGATATATAGTAATATAGTTTTATAGTTATACAGTTCTATAGTTATACCCTTATTATATAGTAATATACTGTTGTGTAATAAATATAGTAATAATTATAATAATAAACAATACTATCGTTGGTTAACAGTACTGGCACCAGCGGGTCCATGGACAAAAATAATAATATTCATAGATAATTAAGAAACGATAGTAATTATATAATAATCATAGTCATACTTAACTGCTATCACTGTTAAAACAGCTGACAGCTGCAGGGAGGAATGACATGCAATACCTCTCCTTCACACACTTAGGGTGTCTCAGTCTGTCACTGAAGGAACTCTCATATATGTACGTGTCAAACCTTCCGTGGTCTCACCAACTGTATAAAGCCATACATACATCATTACATATTCTCTAATGAACCCATTTCAAATGAACCATGTAAAGGAGACCTAAGAGCGGTGAACCAAAATATACGTTTCAGTGATCTACAATCCTACCACAGGGATACACCGGGGGGGGGACACACCGGGAGGATACACCAGTCAGATACCGGTCGGATGCTAAAATGGGTCAATGTGAGCAGCCTTGTTTTTGTAAGACCTGTCATGATTTGCCGTTTTATTCTGAAAGGACCTGCCCCTTCACACACCGGTGTATTATTTTTTTTATTTAAAACTGCAGGAAACTGCCATCAATTCATTGGCGGAGACTTGAAAAGATTAATTCAGTAGGAACGACAAGTGAGAGGAACTAATGATGTCTGAGAAGATAGAATGTAGAAGAGAAAATGCAGTTTAGCTTCTATTGTTGTAGGTTCATTCCAGGGTCATTTCCTGCCCGGAGTTTCTGTGGTCATTCACATTGTGCACTAATCTGGAGCCGTGATGTATTTGTTAGTTTTGCTCGCGTCAGAGCGGCTGCTTCCAGACCAGCTCATCTCCACTATGGAATCACTTGGCAGAAGAACCAGTGAGCGCTCCGTGTTTTTGAAACCCCCCCCGCCCCC
>JAPTHA010000016.1:12827940-12838732 GCA_029814585.1 Gymnapogon annona | reverse complement strand
CCCCACCCCCACTGCACACCTCCTCCCACCCTCAGCAACTGTCTCAGCCATAGTGCTGTCTGCAGAAACGGTATAAAGGAGGGCATTAATGACTGCTTCTCTAACGAAATTCCTTTAATCACAAGTAATCCATGTGTTATAAGAATGATAAATCAGAGTTATTATTATTAGCCTTTTAGATGTCTGTATATTGTCATCCCTCACAGATCACTGTAAAAAAAAAAAGTGAGGTTCGTTTTTACATTGTATATTAAATGACACGGTTGAGTTAAAGATCACATGACTGGAAATTTAAAAAAAAAAATCTGTCATTTAGGTTTCAGCAGAAAACATTAGTATCCTGATTCTCTGCACTTTCCCAGGCTGACAGTATTAGTCATACTGCTGAGCATTATTAGACTTATTTGATGGATTTCAATGGTGTCCGGAAGATGACTAACAGATATGATTGAGACTGACATATATTTTTGTAATATTATTGCCAATATGGAATTCATCGACTTGTTTCTAAACATAAACATAATAGGAGAAATGGCGCCTATAATATCCTCGCTAAAATGTAGCATAAAAGGTTGTACGAAAGCATCCGCAATATTCTATGACATGATCAATGCAGTGGAATTATTTGAGAAGTTGAGTTTTTTCTTTTTTTTTTTTGCAGTCGGTGTTACTATACATTCTTAGTCACTGAAGGACAAAGTGGTTAAAAGTTGTGTAAATTGAGCTAAAGTGGGTTCACCCTTTACTGTTTGTAGTTTAAGAGGTCAGTGTAGGAATTAATTGGAATATGTCAAAGCTGAACTTGACCCTTAATTTAGATATGTCAGCCGCAACATGGCTCTTAAGTTATTCTGCAGTCCTCGTGCACAGCGCTGTCCTCTCTTCTTGATTGTAATACTTTCTGGTATAGCTGCTGCACACTCTTGATTAAATGCCAGTGACAATCCAGCGTAAATCCACAATGTAAAATACAATCCTTAAACTCCTAATTACTATGCAAATTGTTTCGTGTAGTCCCTAATTTAAGGGGTCACGGTTTTAGCCATGCTACACATAGAGAACTAGCACTGTCCGTTCTCCATCTCCTAACAGCATCCAGTGCAATTTGTGTTGGGATAGAAAATCAATATTTCAGATACAAATCCTTGTGAGGTCATACACCTGAGCGGTCCGTCCAAGTGCTTTCATGTAATAATTTTAACCCGATTTACATTATTGCTCAAGATTCTTCTATCTGCCTATTGATTTTCCAGTTGATCATTCAATCAACCGATCAATCAGTCAGCAAACTAGTGATCCTGTGCATCAACACAAGGCTAGTGCTGTATTATTAGAAGAGTTGTGCTTTTTTTTTTTAATCGGTGTGTAGTCAGCAATAAGAAAATGGTAATGGTGATGGTTTGAGCAGTGTTATCATTAGTGTAGGTATAAAGTGGTAATGCTTCAAAATACTGCATAAAGAGCGGAGCAGTGGGTTGTGTTCACATTTAATCACATGATCCAGAGAGCCGTTCCAACTAGTAATATTTTTGAATTGAAGATGATTACATAGATGGATGGATGGGTGGTATGATTTGGAAGATAAATATACGGAGAAAGAAAAAGTAGGGGCATGTTACAAATCAAATTATAAATCAGTAAATTGCTGATTGGATAACGGTATTGCCATAGCATTTCTTAAAGCTATTAAAATCATTTCGATATAAATAAGTGACATGAAAAACTACTGTGGAACATTCATTGCTGTGAGGTCTTATACCTGCATAAAACAGAACAAGAGTCCATTCTTTATCTGTGGGGAAAAAAAAAGCTTCACACACCGAGAGGTTATGTAACCACCTGGATGTTTGGAACAGGATGACATACAGTGCAGAGCTAAGCGTGGTGACTTCAGGTAAAGTATGCATCTAAAGTATGAGTTGACTCTATAAGTTTTGGTCGTAGTACTAGTATTTGTGATATCACGTCTGTATTTAGTGCTGAGATCAAGGTGAGAAATTCCATTTTTCCAAGCACAGGCGATGCGTTTATTAAATATTCAACCTAGAATAGTATCAGCTAGAGTTTAGTATGTTACGTAGTTGGAGGGAGACAGAGAAATTGTTTACAGTCCGTAGAGTGACAAAAAAATCTGTCAAGGTGATTTTGCTCGGCTTGTAAAACTTTTAGTGCTCTAATGGGAGGAGGCAGCAGGTATTTACAGAGGGACTGAGTCAGTGTCCATTGATGCTGTGCACACTTATACCTTTAAAATTCTCTGTGCCACTGTAGTAGTTTGCACTTGGATTCGTGGGTATTTGGTCTTGTTTGCCATTTTGTTTTACTGGTGTTTGTTGCGGGTCGGCTGACTGGACACATTAAATGTTTGCCTTTGCGGTCCGTCTGTACTCTGACACAAATTCAGCGTTGGAGTCGAGTCAATGTCTGTTTTTGAGCTATTTCAACTAGCAGTGTTGGAAAAAGACCTTTTTAATGTATAATGTTATATTTTCGTTGCTTTTTAATCAGCTAGTCTGGAAATAAATCAATGCCACATATAAATAATGACTTTTTAGTATAAAAGTACAACATGTTTTGTCACTTTGTCTTACGGCTATTCCTCTGATATATCGCTTCATAATTAAATGCCATTTAATCAATAGCAAACTGACATTTCAAGGCAAGACGAGTCAATTTTCACTTTTATGGTCTGTACAGTGTACCACATCCTCTATTTGAATAAATAAAAATTCTCCCCTGAAAGACTTTAATTCTGTAAAAATGGAGGAAACTTCAGAGACACCGGATGGATATTTATGCACACGTATATAAAACAGTGAACATGCTGAACACAGATACTCTTGTACCGATCTACAATATATCTGTTGCACATTGTTGTTTGTTTATATAGATAGATAGATAGATCATTAGATACATTATTTTTATATATATTTTTTGTGATTCTTCATTGTTTGCCGTTCCATATGCCCAAAATTGCACTTCGGGATAAATAAAGTCTGTTGAATTTGAATTTGAATAGTCATTTAACAAAAAAAAAAACCCAACAGCCTGATAACACAAAAGTTTCTGAAATGAGGCTTCAATGCATACATGGTTGAAATGCTCTGGTTACTTTTATTGACAAATGTAGTCACACAATACATGCATGTTTTCACTTTAGATTCACACATTTCAAAAAACATCTTTCCCTTAATTTTTTGTTTTTTTTTTGGGGGGTAATATTCCAGTAATATTAAAGTATTTCATCTCTACTTTCACTATGATATAGATTTTCATGCATATTTAACATCGGTTAAAATGGTTAACACAAATCTCCTTAAAGAACATGAAAAATTAAGCCGTTACACAAAATCTTCTTGATTATATTTGTCTAATTGCCTACAATGGTTCTTATCACACAGTCCTACTACTACTAAGTCCTACTAACTACTAAGAGCAACTCAATCAAATGACTTAAAACAGGACATCGGATGACCTCTGAGGCTTTGGTATCTCATATGCTATGAACATATACACACAGGGTTTTTTCTTCCTGTAAATGTAGATACTTTGTGTGTTTCTGCCTGGTTGCAAGTTCTTCCCCTCCACCTCACCTCACCTCACCGCCATTTAATAAAATAAGACAGGAGGAAGCGAGCAGGTCAGAACTGCTGCTCTGATAGTAAAACAGGAAGAGGCACTTCCCATCGCCCCTCAGTGCCTTTGATAACTCATTTGTTCCTCTTGCAGTCATTTCGAGTCCATGTGAGCAGACGTTCAGAGCTGCAGTATTGTGCAATCAGGGAATTAGAAACTTTTCTCGCCGAGTGTTAAACTTTTAGGCAGACACAAAACTCAAAAACCAGTGGAAAAAAAAATCTATCCTTTTCTGATTCGACGTTTCTCTCATTAAGTTACAAGTTTGTCACTCAATTATTCCCCTCTTGTTTTTGTTTGTGCTCAGCGCTGCGGGTTCTCGCTGGGATTGCAGCTGGCTCCTGTCCATATAAATGGCTCTGCTGATTCAGTTAAATTTAAGTTCCTTGTCTCTTGCTTCTGCCGCCGTTCGCTGTCATCCCCTTTTCTCAACTCCAGATCAGTGTGCTCTGCAATCACCACCGCCTCCTTTTTTTTTTTAACCATCTGATGTTTTTACTTCAATCCAAGAGACTCTGTTCTCCATATTATGTTTTCAAAAACTTTGTAAAATAAGAATCTCTTTTCAGAATTTAAATTGTAATTCATTCTTTATACAATGTATTTTACAACAGACAATTAATCAAGATGTAGACGGATATAGTGCCGGGGTTTGGATTAGGTTTGTGTTGGCATTACTCTGGTTCCACAGACAATATCTTGCTTTTAAATTGATGCGCGCGCTTGCTTCTGATTATTGACAGCTCCAGTGAAACATTCGTCTTCAATCAAACACAGGCCAGTAATCTGTCAGGATGATGGATATAATCTTTAAGCATGCACATCACATATCAAGTACCTGGAGTACTTTTAAGTCTGAAATAGTGTAAGACATAAGTCAAGTAATCAAGAAATCTGCATTGCACTGCATAACACATGCCATTTAATGGACGCTTTTAACCAAAGTGCTTTAAAGCGCCATAAATGTGTACTGTACACACTGAGCACAGCTGCCTCAGAGGTAATCAACCTTTTAACCTGAAATCACAACACAAGAATGCACTTTTATCATACCAAACGTAGAAAGACGCCACTCCATTTAGTTCAAACAAAAGCAAAGCAAAACAAATGCAGGAGCTGTAATCTCCCGCTGAACCCGAGACAGAATGACGAGCTCACAACCTCAGTATCTCTCTGAAGAGATCATTTTAATTCAGCTTAAATCGTCTGCATGCCTCAAGGGCCTGAAGATGTGCAGAGAGCCACACCCCCCCCACTCAGCCTCTTGAATCTCTAAATAATCACAGGTACCACTGAGAAGGAGCGCGTCTCTTAATAGCTCCCCTGTGTTATGTCTTATAGCGGCTTACATCTTCTGAGTTTGGTGCTGGCTAACGGTT
This sequence comes from Gymnapogon annona, assembly GCA_029814585.1. Lineage (NCBI taxonomy): Eukaryota > Metazoa > Chordata > Actinopteri > Kurtiformes > Apogonidae > Gymnapogon > Gymnapogon annona. The sequence continues at coordinate 12,833,717 of JAPTHA010000016.1, read as the reverse complement.
CTTCGTACTCCTGTTACCTCTGGCCTCAGCTCTTAGCATCAAAAGAATTGTTAAGTTGTATCTTCATAAAAGCTGAAGAGTTGCATAAGATGCTGAGCCTGAGCGCTTATGAATTTGGACAGTGTCTGCATTGTTATTGTAATAACACCCTCTCTTGCAGACGTGCTAAGCGTGTGTTTAGGGTTTGGTATATCATGAATCTCGACACCATATCTGCGCCTTTTGTTTCAGTCGGCCTCTTGACGGTCACCTGCCTCCCCTCTGCCTTTTTTTTTTTTTTTTTTTTTGCCAATTCGACATTTTGGACAGTGCTTAGTTTGGCAACATTGCACACCTGCTGAGCGAGCTGTTTGGTTCAGAGCTGTGTATTACCCCTGAGATTTCAGACAATCACACTCAAATCCACGTTATTAGGTGCACATCTCCTTATCTCAACTGAAAATAAACTAAACTTTATGATTAGAAATGAGCCCACTGGCCACGATTGGCTTCATTAAAGCAGTGTTATCTACATTACTCACATCGTGGGCTTTTGACTTGAAGTTCATCATCCGAACAACATAAGTTTTCAGATGATGATGTTTGCAAAGTAGGAGGTAAGAACTTACTGGAGTCTCACTGATGGACTGTAGGTAAATTTGATAGTTTTACACTTATATGAAATAGAGACTTTCCTTTTCTGCTTTACACACAGTATGTTAAAGGAGTTGCTACTCTTCAGACGTGTCATGTGGAAATGCCCTAAGATAAGATAACCATTTATAATGATGGATCAAATAAATGTTTTGATTGTACAAAGTATAGTCACCAATAACCGAACAGTGAATATTTAATACACTAGAAAGGCAGTTGGTAGAGCATGTTCCTCCACCAAGGCCCCAGAGTTGCGTAATTCTAACACCTGTCTGGCAATGTTACAAAATCCAGCCTTTTCTTTTATGTGTTTAATGGGTTTGTCCTTTGCTGATGTCCTAGTGTTCCATGAAAATTGTTGCAGTAGCTTTTGCATAATCCTGCATACAGACAAGCCAACAAACAGACACCACTGATCACATAACCTTCTGGCGAAGGTAATAATGGATGCCTTTATCTCTTTAGCACATAAAAAAAAAGGTAAAGTAATGTGGTTCATCTGTTGTATCATTTATGAGGCTGAACTCTTTTTTTTCCCCCTCGTAAGGGAGTAGTGTAAATATTTCCTTATCCATATAATCTCTGTTGTTTCTTTGTTTAGGTGGTGGGTGGAGAAAAATCACAGCCCAGTGCTGGATCCCAGACGGATTGTCAGTGTGGTAAGGACCCTTGAGACGAAGGAGGGTGCATGGAGGGTTCAAGGCCTGTGAAGCCAGGGTCATCAGCCTGCCTCTGGTTGGGGCTGGTCTCTGTAGCCGTTGCCTTCCTTTGTACAGAAGCCCGGACCACTCCGAGCCCCCCGCTCAACCCAAACAATGCAACCTGTACGGGGAACTCAAAATGTAGTCCAGGGATCATCCTGCCCATCTGGTATCCTGAGGATCCCTCGATGGGAGACAAAATCGCAAGGGTCATTGTGTATTTTGTGGCCTTGATCTACATGTTTCTTGGAGTATCAATCATCGCTGACCGCTTCATGGCGGCCATTGAGGTCATTACATCTCAAGAGAAGGAAATTGTCATCAAAAGGCCTAATGGAGAAACGACTACCACCACAATCCGAGTGTGGAATGAAACGGTCTCCAACCTCACCCTCATGGCCTTAGGCTCATCTACCCCTGAGATCCTGCTCTCTGTAATTGAAGTCTGTGGACATGGATTCAAATCTGGTGAGCTCGGGCCCTCAACAATCGTTGGCAGTGCTGCCTTTAACATGTTTGTCATCATTGGCCTGTGTGTGTCCGTCATTCCTCAAGGGGAGGTACGCAAGGTGAAACATCTCAGAGTGTTCTTCATCACCGCAGGCTGGAGCATCTTTGCTTACATCTGGCTCTACATGATCCTGGCTGTGTTCTCCCCAAATGTAGTCCAGGTCTGGGAGGGTCTACTCACACTGGCCTTCTTCCCCATATGTGTAGTCCTGGCATGGGTGGCAGACAGGCGACTGCTCTTCTACAAGTTCATGCACAAGAAATACCGCACTGACAAACACAGAGGCGTCATCATCGAGACAGAAGCCGACCGCTCCAAAGGGATTGAGATGGATGGCAAGATGGTCAATTCTCACTTCATGGATGGAAGTGTAGCGAGCAATCTTATTGGTCTGATTGAGAGCAAAGAGGTAGACGAATCCAGGCGGGACATGATCCGCATCCTAAAAGACCTGAAGCAGAAGCATCCGGAGAAAGAGCTGGATCAGTTGGTTGAGATGGCAAACTACTACGCTCTCTCACACCAGCAGAAGAGCCGGGCCTTCTACCGCATCCAGGCTACACGAATGATGACCGGCGCTGGAAATATCCTGAAGAAACATGTTGCAGAGCAGGCCAAGAAAAGTGCCAGTGTGCAGGAGGTGCACGTGGAGGAGCCAGAAGAGTATGTGTCTAGAATTGCTTTTGAGCCTGCTGTCTACCAGTGCCTGGAGAACTGTGGTGCTGCAATTCTGACTATAACCAGAAAGGGAGGTGACATCAACAAAACCATCTACGTGGATTATAAGACAGAGGATGGCTCGGCTAACGCTGGGGCAGACTATGAATTCACCGAGGGCACGGTGGTCTTCAAACCGGGGGAGATGATCAAGGAAATAAGCATTGGCATCATAGACGACGACATCTTTGAAGAGGATGAGCATTTCTTTGTTCGCCTGGGCAATCTGCGCGTCCTAGAGACAGAGGATGAGGTGCTGTCCCCCAACAGTCTCCCATACCCGAAGGCCATGCTGGGATTTCCCTCCGTGGCCACCGTCACCATTCTGGATGATGACCATTCAGGCATTTTCACCTTTGAGAGCGGCTCAGTGCACATCAGTGAGAGTATAGGCATTATGGAAGTGAAAGTTCTAAGGACTTCAGGAGCAAGGGGGACAGTCATTGTGCCTTATCGCACCATGGAAGGACTGGCCAAGGGAGGAGGTGAAGACTTTGAAGATACTTATGGAGAGCTTGAATTTAAAAACGACGAAACCTGGTAAGAGAGTCTTTCTTCTTTTCAAAGTATGATGCTGATTGTTTTTTCTTTTTTTTTTGGTCCCAAATAATGTTGCGTTTGCCAGATGTGAAAAAAATCAACCAAGGCCACACATATTAACCTTAAGCGCTTCTCTTGCATTCCACTGATTTGTGCATTTTATTTTTTTTCGATCGGGGTTTGATGAGAGCACACCGGTCCAGAAATGCCAGATGATATAAAAGTACTCTGCAGTCTTAAGAGATACAAGTCTATTGTAATGTTCACTCTCATACCAAGATGTCATTTTTATCTCTTGACAGCTTTTCATTTAGGACCTACTTTGCTAACCTATTCCTGGAATGTTTGCCCTTGTCACTCTGTGAATTTTAAATGCTTTTTTCTTTACATGGTTAGACAACAGGCCCTCTCATCTGAGCATGCACTCCACATCCCCTTGTTTTCCTGTCAAGAGACTGTGCTCTCATCACAGTGCTTTGGTAGCAGTGCCGTGTGTGTCTGTGTGACGCATGCAATAGGGATTCAACTTTGGGATTCGTCACACAACCGTGGAAACAGGAAGTCCTTAAGTAACCCTCCCCTGCTTCTCTAATCCGACTGGTTTTGTTTTTATGAATTCTGTATTGTGAGCATCTTTTTGCTTTTGATTATTGTATCTAAAACAAAGGAGAGCAGGTCAGACTCTGGGTGCAGGTTCGTGTAACGCTGACGATTATTTTATTCCAGTAGGTAGGATGGGTCACGATAGAGACGGGACTAAATTTGATCGCTTCTAGGGCTATTCATGCAAATGAAGCCTCTGCATTTGTAATCAGAGTAATAGTAATATGTTCTATAAATTACATATATTATGTAGCTGTGTTTGCTGTACCATCTGTGTACAAAAAAAACAAAACAACAGCAACAAAAAAAAAAAAGCACAAGCTTACAACTGAGTGGGCACATTTGGCAACGTTGCAATAATAGTAATGTACCATGCTGCAGTATGAATAGTATCAGGGTCATGTATTGTATGGCACAACTACATTTTGTCCCGTCCATGAAAGCAGTGCTCTGGGATACCGCGGTGTGTATACGGAACTGTGCCTCTTGAGAAATATTGATTTGTTTATTTCACAGCTTGCATCCGCTTGCCTCTCGCACATTGGTCTGCAGGCACTGAATCAAAGTGACATGCATATCTGACATCCCCTTTCCCCACCAATCAGGCCTCTCTCTGCATGCTGAGGCTGACAGACAGGGGCTAGGCTCCGGGTTGTGGGTTCTTGAGGGTTGAGGCGGCCCAGGAGACCGGCAGCGGGGGAATGAGTGTCGGGGTGATCAGCATGCTCTTGGGGCCTGCTGAGCTCTCAGGGTTTGGCTTGATTTATGTGAGGGATGCTTTTTGGGCTGTGCCTGAAGGGGGGTGGAGGGGAGAGATGTGAAGAAAGACTATTATTATGACACTGCTGTGATGTTGTTGGCATTGTGAGGGAATGCTGCTCTATTGATCTGTTCATTGTGTTGCACATTGCGCTGGGAGTTCTCTGTTCTTACAGTGCAGGGATGCTCCTGTGTGAGAGTGGACAACTCCACTCGCTGTGAATTAATAAATGCTCAAGATCCGGGAAAAGATTAATAGCACATGGTCCAAAAATGATCCCTTCACAACATTTCAATCGAACATTCACGGTCCAAGTTAAACATTCTACAGATAGAATTTATAAGGAGTCGACCAAGAGGGTTTTTTTTTTTCTTTCAGGAATGCTTCTGCTATTGCTTTTAATCAACTAGACACATATCCAATATTCGAAATTGATCTACATTCGCAGTAAAAATTAGAATGTCGGCGTCAAATACCTCTGACGCCAAACTTGTAGACTTTAATGTCTTTAATCTGACTGTCCGATGAAAAATGGGGACAATTCCACAGTATTTGTAAAGTACAGACCTATAGACACTCTATTTTCATTCCAGTATGAATTACACCGATGAACCACTAAGAGAATAATTTGGGTAGGACAGGATGAAGTAAAAGAAATAAACTAAAATGATATAAAATGGAAAAAAAATGATCATTATCAGATTAGATAACTAACCCAGTTTTAACAATCACATACCAGAATGTGGGATTGATAATTGATGTATTTTTCAGAAACAATTTCAGGTCGGAGAGATTTATGGTTCAGTCAAAGTACTGTGAAAAGGTTACGGACAAGTTCAGAGGTCACAGTGCTTGACCTTTGATCCTTTCTGCCGTGAGGTCAGATTGTTGCTTTTAAAGCAGCTGTAAAGGGGTTTGCTTCTCCTTTGACACTGCAACCAAAACACTCAAGGAATCATCATAAAACAATTCAATAATAGTCAGAATCATTATTTGTAGTGCAAATGTCAACTGGATGGTCCTGTTGACTCATGTGGAACCATGTCGACAGAATGCACACGGCGCAGAATAAAGTAAGATGTGACTTCTACTGCAGTGGCACAACGCCAGACACATTACAAGTGTTAAACCAAACTTATACAGTTGGTGTTGATCAATGTACTCTGCACAGAATAATGATAAATGCTATATGATTACTCAAAACATACAGGACATTATTCAGTTAAACAGCTAAATGGGAAAATCATCCGTATGCATGAATACACTGAAGCATAAATATGAATATCTTCCTCCCCCACCCCACCCCCCCAAC
>JAPTHA010000016.1:12651085-12665866 GCA_029814585.1 Gymnapogon annona | reverse complement strand
ACAAGTGAAAAAACGCAAATGAACAAAGGTATATTTCAATCAATAGACATATTTATTACACACATACCTTTACAGTAAACTTCAACATACAGTATTTGCTGATACATTAAATGCAGCGCATGAAGTGCTTTGTTTTCGCATTAATAAACAAGACACAAATAGCTTGCCCCTCCAGTAATTTTTCTATAAAGTAGCCTATGTACATGTTGTGATATGTCTCTTTAGTTCTTACTGCAATTAGCAACCATAATGTGCTCATGATGTCCTGCTCACACACTCTAGTTCACTGACTGAAAGCACCGTTTGTTCAGATAGAACCGAGAGTATAAAAAGTTTATCTTTTAGAAGGCGTTCAAAAACTCAAGTATGTTGACAGAAGTGTAGGTGGTTGTTACTCACGTGCTCTGTGCCATTCAGAAGACATGTTGTGCGAGGGCAGGTGCTAATATACAGTAGCACTCACTTGCAGACTCACCGGATTCACTCTATAGACCTTGTTGCTCCTGTCTCCATCACAAGTGTTGGCCTGTATGTGCAATGTTTTGACTGGCAGTGCATCAGTTTATAATGGTTAACTCATACTCTGGATGAATTCGTACTAGATAAGTTTGGCCACTGGGAAAAACTGAAATTCCGACACAATAGTATTAAAAAAAAAAATACAAAAAAAAAAAAAGCTTCAAGCATACAATGGTGGAGTTCAATCACATAACAGGCAACCAGATGCTGTGCAAGGCAAAAGTAAACATACATCGTTTCACACCAAGACCTCTGACTCACTGTGTGTAAAGTCTAGGTGGCACACAGAGGGGCTGAAATTTATAACGGGTGAGGAGTCATTAGACGGCGAGTGTTTATGTCGCCTCTTTCTTTTCCCTTTGGGCATTCCGACGAATCTTCATCTCTGTCAGCTGGATGTAGCGGATGACATTGGTGTCTGAAAAACAAAGGCAGGAAAACACTGATTTATTTCCTGTTCACAAAGGAAATGGGGCATCAAAATGATCGTATATTGTCCACTCAAACTGAAGTTAATGCTACAGGCAGTTGTTTAAAACAGCTGACAGAGGTGTTCTTATGTATTTTATTGGCGCTTTAATGGACTATCTTCAGTTATGGGGTTTTTGTTTGATTTTTGTTGGTGAGCTCTATTACTTTTAAATGTGCTTTACTTAAAACAAGTTTTAGGACAATAGGATAAAGTTCCAAATCACATTTTTAAGAACTGTATTTTTTTTAAAAACTGATCAACGCTTTGCAGTTTTGTTTATCGTGGTACATATTAAAAGGTAGGACAGGTGCTAATCTAAAAGAAAGTATAGAGAAATAACATAATGAGTAGGACGAGAGGCAAGTCAGATAACAGTAGTAAAAGAACAGGACTTTTATTTTTCACTATAACACAAAATGGAGCTAAATAATGTGACGTTGTTCGGAGTCTTGAACCCAATAACCTCCTCTTTTCATTTGCCTCTAAGTCTCATCAATCTCCTGTTGTTCCTCTGCTTTTCACCTGTACCTACTTATCCTTCAAGCCCAGCATGTACACCGACCGGCTGCTCTGTACACACACTCACTATCTCCATCACTCTGAGGCATTCAGCTTCAGCAGCCAGTCATACAGGTTTTGCCTGATCCAGTTTACATCCACTGCTGAGTTTTTTTGCCTGACAGTAGTTTTGGTTTTGTTTTTTGTTTTGGTTTTTTTTTTGCCCTGACTAGCCACTCCACAAACTGAGCTAGAACCAGTCACGCAACGAGTCCTGTTTTGCACCTGAATCCTTCGCACCAACTCCACTAAGGTTTCCATTTGCAATGATTTGCCTCAGGGTGCTTTAAACGACAGTAGCTCACACTTATCCCCAGTATTAAAATGCATAACACATTATTCTCTGTTTTTATATATTTATTTCACCATGTTTTACCCACAGCTGTTGTCACCATGCTGTACATCTTAATTGCTCTTAATACTTTTATTGTTCTACTGGATTGTTTTCTATTGTTTTAACCATCGTTCTCTACCTGACCTTCATGCAGTAACTCCTGTATGTTTAATGATTTGCTGAATTTCTTTTTTTATTGTTTTCATTAGTTACATTTTATATTGTGAATGAGGAGTTACAGTCAGAGCTTCTATAGAGACTTGGTGAATGAATGCCTAAGGTAGCAACACACAAAGCCAGTGCTGTTCTAGTTCAAATTATTTCCTAAAACGATAGTATATTCGATGCGTGATTATAAAAAAGAAAAAAAACGATAGTTTGATAAGCTCTTATTCATATGTAGGTTATGTATATTCCATTGATAATTGACTATCTTGGAGTAGATTTTCCACAATTTTCAGCTAATAGTGATTCAGTGTATCATCACTATGAGGAGATGTAGGTCACAAAGCACCCAACAGGTGTGATTTTCTTGAACACGTGGTAAATGAATCCAGACACAAATTAAGTTTAAGGTTTCACATACTGTACACCCAACGATATTGAGATGAAATTGCATCTCGCCGTCATATGTCCTGACCTGATGGTTCCTGCTTGTGTGACTCCTTCAGGTAATACAGGGCCTTCTGGAAATCTCCTAAGTGGTAATAGGCCACGCCGGATCGGTACAAAGCTTTGAAGTTCTTTCCCTCTTTGAGAAGCACTTTCAGACAATACTCCTTTACTCGCTCATAGTTCACCAGCTCCATTTGCAAAAGGCAGGCTGGGACAAAAAAAAAACAAGGGAGACAGCAGGAAAAAGTGGCAATACAAGTCAATATATGAATTTCAGTACAAATAGCAGTACAAAACACAATAAGGTCTATACTTTAACAGGTAATAATTATAAGAGCAGAATCTTCTCTAGGGTGCAAATACCCAACATCCATATGAGGCTATTATGAAAAGAAAATCAAGTGGATAGTGGGGTAAGTGGAGAATGACTCATACTCTATGAATGATTCATGGGCAGGCACTAGACTATTCCCAGAAAAAAAGACAGCAGATAAGTGTAATGACCGTGTGTTATAGTGTGAAACTGTCTATACACGTCTATTACCTGCCAGGCTGTTGTAACACTCCAACTCCGCGTTCTCCATGGCTCCCTTCTGCTCGTCTGTCAGCGTGGTGGACTTGCTGATGGTGGGCAGGAGGGAAGAGGGGGACTTGGAGCTCGTGTCCGGGTCTCCCAAGACCCTGCACAGCCCCTTGATCTCCAGCAGAGCGCGGTGGTATTTGCCGATCGCCTCCCGGTACTTCTTATCCTTATAGCACTGGGTACCTTGGCTCTTGAAGTCCAGCGCCCGTCTAACGACGTCGGCCGGCTCGTTATGGGATGGTTGTTTCAGCATCGACCCACCATGATGCCTCTGCTGCAGGAGCTGCTGTTGTTGGAGCTGCTGCTGGTATCTGGCATCTTTGGTCCGGCTGCTGCTGTTGGGAGGCTGAGCGCACTGCTGGAGCCTCGGGGACCCGCCGCCGTCGTTGAGGCTGCCTCTCCCACCGTCCACCCTGCCGCCGCTGCCGTCGAGACCAGCCTTGATCACGCTCATTTTCGTCGTTTCTTTGACCGTAGCTGCCCTGACGTCCGTCCTGTGTTTGTTTGGGGAAACGGAGCTTCTTCACTGCATCCTCTCGGCCGTTGTGTCGCGCCTTCGCCCCGCCACTGTCGCAGCTACGTCTTCTCTTTGCGCAACCAAGCGCGATGCGCGCTCCTATATTGTAGCCCGTTCTCGTATTTTTCCAACTCAGACAAGCCGATTGGTCTAAAGCGCAGCGCCAGTTGTCCCAAGAGGTTTTCTAGCAGGAAGGCGAGGTTTGATCATCAGTTTATACAGAGGTATTTCATCATCAGACCGTCTGAAAACTGGAAACAGCGGTTCGTGCTTTCCGTTTGGACACGAGTGATATTTTAATTAAAAAATAAAATAAAATAGCTGACATCCCCATACCCCCTATAATTTGTACAAATGTGCATCTGTTTAAGTCCTATTGAACCATATAATTGTGAAATGTATGAACAATGCACGAAAACAAACTATTACACCTAGGCCATTTGAAAATTTAATTAGTTATTTTTTGTAGCTCTGTTGGATTTAGTAAGGCAATATAAAATTTGTAAACGATCCCTATGTAGATGTGTACTCTGATTTATATTAAAATTGTATCAGAATATGAAATACTATTATGCTGCTATTTTTGTAACATGCATGACATCATCATTCGAAAAACAAAGGCACATATATAAAACATAATATATTTCTGTTCATAAGCCTCTCGGTACTATTTTAAAATGACATAAATATCACATTAAACTTGTGAAAATTTATTTTGTTTTATATCATGTTTATATTGTTCCTCTGTATTATAAATAAAATAATTACTGAGCATGTGAGGTTCTGTGGTTTGTGAAATTTTATACCATTTGAGAGCAGGAATAAATGGGCAGAGGAATGCACTAGACATGAGGGTTTCAAACCCACTTCAACTTTCTCTCATAGTCCTTTTAATCAATACCTCTCATCTCAAATTGGAAGAATGCATTCAGCTCCAGCCAGATGAATCAGATAAAGATCATCCAGGCCTGTTGTCTCTCGCCTGAGCAACAGCCAGCCTTCCTCTTTGACTCCTCGGTCATTCTGGGACAGAGTCATGACGAGTTACAGTCCCTAATGACAGAGAATGAAGTCATTCAAAGGTATATGCAGAGTAATTGTATATCACAATTGTATATCACCCCCCCCCCCAAAAAAAAAGAAGTTGATGAGTGATGTATGCCTTTTGCTCTGACTTGTCATATTGTTTGCTGTAAAGTCAGATGCCTTGGGTGCATGTGAAGAGCTTGTTTATTCATCATGCTTGAATCCATCTGTCCTGTCACAGCCACAGTGAACTCAGCTGTCTGGGTGTGTCTCTGGAATTTCTTCTCTGTGGAGCAAATGCGGATGAACCAAAATAAAGACCGTGGAAGATATTAAATATATCTGGTTGCATAAGATTTACATGGCTGTTTGTAATATCAAGGGACACTATCAAGCCACATGTTTGACTACCTATGAAGATGTGGAGAGTACATGCATATTAATATTTTGCCAATTACAGTAAATGATTCTGTAATATGGCCATATTAGAAATAAAAAACAACAACTCGTTATTCAAATGAATGACAACATTGTCTTGATAATGGTTGATTATTGATTAATTTCTGATGGGACCATGAAGACAAAACGATAAAAAGAATAAATTGAAACCTGAAAAATTGCTTATTTATGTTTACCTTGCGTATATTTCATTTACGTTGTATTCTAATATAACTCATTTCTTTTCGTCATCTAATTACGACGGGGGCGCGAGACAACGGATGCCGTCATCATTCTGGGACAAATTGTTTACATCATGGCGTCGGTGGATTTCAGAGGTAGCTAAACCACGGAGATAATCTAACTAAGATTTTGTTGTTTTTGCGGTTATTGATTTGATACGTGGCGATGTGACTTGTCATAGTTAAGCACTTAATATAGAAGAAGAACCTTACAATACCTTTACGGCTAGTTAGTGTTTGATCGTTTGGTTTCAAAGCTAATATTAGCAACGATTAGCATTTTCGTTGTAGTTAGCATGCCTTTGTTCAGTAATAAATGAGTTTATTTCCCAATTTTATTAAAATAACTTAAGAATAAAATGCGTGAAATTCCAGGCAAAAGTAATAGTCTTCGAACGAACCTTTCGGGAACTGAGAAACAGCTCTTTACATAAATGTAGTTGATAGCAACGATGCTGCTACTGAAGCCTGTACTGACGCTAACAGTGTTAAGTATTGAATAACAAAAGTAGTTAAAGCCTTAAAGAAATCCTTAAAGTTAATACTTAAAAACGAATTAAATAATGTTAAGTAGTAGTTATGGAGGGTTAATTCGGACCTCAGTGTTCTTTACGTTTGCTATTAGTCGAGTCGTTCCATCATCACGATTTCTATATACATAGTACATTTAACAATGTAATTTTTTTTATCTAATGCGCTCAGATGTTTGACATTGCCCAAATAGAGCTACCGATGTTTTAAAATAAAGGATGCCTCTGCATTCTTAATATTTTCTATTCAGGATATTAAAGAGTCGTGCATTTTCTAGAGACCAGTGTTGTCAGTAATAAAACACAATTTTATAACTATGTTGTTATGGTTTCCAATCATATCTATATGCTTGAGATTGAGTAGGGGAGCACTCTGCTATTATGTGTCAATATGGGATGTGTGGGTGTCGGACTATTTTTAAAACATTATAAATCTTAGTATTATTTAGTACTGTGGATGTGTTTGTACTTAATATTTGCTTTCTATGCCTACCAGGGATATGTGAAAACTATGTCTAGTACAATACATCTCTTGTACAGTCAGAGTAATGCAGGTTTGATGGAATGCTGCAAAAATCAAATGTTTCTTTTCCCCCTGTAGTAAAGTGCATGAGTAAATGTTATCATTCATTAAAATGGTTCAATGTTTATTATTATTTGCAGACAACCTTCTTGGGATATCCTGGGTTGACAGCGGCTGGGTCCCTAGTCTTAATCCTGGAAATGTACTGGATTATTTTTCTGAAAGAAGCAATCCGTTCTATGACCGAACCTGTAATAATGAGGTTGTGAAGATGCAGCGGCTAACACTGGAGCATCTAAAGTAAATTCATTTTGCACACAGTAGCTTAGTTTACTTTGCATTTTTGCAAATGGGTAAACTTAAGTAAGATTAATATGTGAATTGACACTTTCAGTACTAATTTAAAATTGTAACATTGTTGCTGTCTTCGTTTCAGTCAGATGGTGGGAGTGGAGTATATTCTTCTGCATGCTCAGGAGCCAATTCTTTATATAATTCGCAAACAACAGAGACAATCACCGACTCAAGGTGAGATGAGTAGTTAGGTTTAACTTGTCGATTAGTTAACTATGGCATTCCTGTCAGGCATGATCTTTAGATATTTTAGCTTTGTTACAATAGAGACATCTGTTGTTTGTTTTTCATATTATTGGTAGCCCATATTATTTTACTGTTAACGACAAAGTTGAGTATTTTAGTTTACAGTGGAAAATAACAAATAATTTGGGATCATGAACCCTAGCACTGAAACTAATAGTACAAACTTGAATACATCCACTGTCTTGCATTTACATGCGTACTTATGGGTCACATCTCGTCTAATTGTATGCTGCCATCCTCCAGTGATTCCTTTGGCTGACTATTACATCATAGCTGGAGTAGTGTATCAAGCTCCAGACCTGGGAACTGTTATCAGCTCAAGAGTGGTGAGAAGCTGTAATATAATAACAACAGGATGTTAAAGGGAGATTTTGATGTCTGAAGATGTTAGTGTGAGTGACATAAAACTTCTATCAAAGTTGTCTGCTGTCCATGGAATCCAGTCGGCTTTTGATGAGGCCATGTCGTATTGCCGATACCACCCATCCAAAGGATATTGGTGGCACTTCAAAGACCAGGAGGAGCGAGGTGGGTTTTGAAGATTAATTTCATACAGTTTTTTCAACTTCATGAATTTGTATAAAGGTGTTGAATAACATGTCTGATAAATGATATAAACAGAAAAGGCCAAGCCAAAGTCAAAGAAAAAAGAGGAGCCGAGTTCACTGTTTCAGCGGCATCGTGTGGACACACTTCTTTTGGATCTCAGGTCAAAATTTCCACCAACGTTCTACCAGGTACACTGATATAATCTGCTCTTTATGGATGCTCATGATTTTTTTCCTCAAATTTGAACTAATACTTGTTGATTTTTCTTGTTCCTGCTATTTCAGCCTAAGCCTGGCGAAAAGCCTATTCCAGGTATGACGTGACACTATACCACATGGTCAGACTCATGAGCTAATTCATATCAAAACATGTACTGTTTTAATAAATAAAAGACAAGACTATGCTTATATGTTACACTCTGTAAACAAGTATTCTGTTTTATTTTGCTAATACTAATACTCAAGACATTCATAAACATTTTCTATTGATAATGTGCTGTTTGGAACAGCTGAAGCTCTAACACATTTATTTTAAGCTCGAATCCCCCCATGTATTACAGTTGAGGTGAAGAAGGAGCCTGAACCACCAGCAGAAACTGTGAAACAAGAGGAGCGGGAGCCACCCACAAAGTCCTCTGCTCCAGCTCCACCAAGCAAACCACCCCCTGAGAAGCGAGCGAGGCTTCAGTAACAGCCTCCCTATCGCTTTCTAGGAAGATGCAGCATGTGAGCAGTGAGAAGTCCCACCGCACTATCTCTACAAATACCCTGAGATGGGGAGTATTTTTGTTCCCAAATTACAAGATCGTCTAACGCACTGCCCATTTATCAGTTTACATGATGCTAATAATGAACGGGCACAAAATGTGTCAGTTACTCGTCTCAGTGCCAGCACTACTTTTATACTGTAACCTTAGTCTTCTTGGGCATTTGGGAAGTTTGGCATCATGGACATTCTAGCAGCTTTTTGAGCATGGGTTAGGTGCCTGATGTCAGCAGCCATTTTTCAGTATGCACTAAGGATGAGGCTGTTGAATAATAAGCTGACATCAGCATCAGTGTCAGTTTACTGTTGAGATCAGCATTACGTTTGTCGTAGTGACTTCAGAGGACACCTTAACTCTCAACCTGCCTCACACGGGTGTAAGTCTAATGCATCATCTGAAAAAGAAAAGCTTCTGGACTCGAGCAGATCTCTTTAAGTAAACACTCTTCACTGTTTATGAAAGGAATTCTTTACCCTCATGTTTTTTCTGTATTAAAATGTATGAACAACTGTATTCTGATGAGATTTTTTCACAAGTAACAGTGTTTCATTTACCAACAAAGCACCATCAGTGACCCTTGGCATTGATTGTTCAAGTGGGGGCTCTACTGAAGCAATCAATGTCTTTCAAATGATAATCTCCCCTGTACTGTTTGATGAGTGCTGTCAAACACATCTGAAAAGTCCCCAGGAAATGTTTGTCCATGGCGCCTATTCAAGCCACGACATGTGATGTGATTTTTATTCTCATTAAAACTTAATTGAATTGAATATACTTTTATTCGATGAGCTCAAAATGGCTGGGAATGGAGGCATTGCCATCCTGGAAGTGAGCGCTAATTTGGTTTTTGGTTTCCTGGGCGGCTATGGCTCAGTTGGTAGAGCCGAAAGGTCGGCGGTTCAAATCCTGGCTCCTACTGATCACATGTTGAAGTGTCCTTGCAGTTGGTGTGAATGTGTAAAGTGCTTTGGGCACATATGATGTGTAGAAAAGTGCTATATAACTGCAGTCCATTTACCATTTTAATTTGTAACCATCTACGTAAAAAAAATACATTTGAGTGTGATTGACGCCTTAGAGCTTGATCAGTTTATATAAAAATGTGCTATTTAACAATATTATAACTCGCCATATCATTTACAAATGCATTTACAATGTACAGATGTCAGTGGACTGACGAAGCCATAACATGTATCAGGCGCAATGCAATTTTTTTTTGAATGTAAATAGTTTCATGCATATTACTTTTTTAACCTAAAACAAGGATCAACATTGGGAGCTGTTAGAATAGAATACAATGTCTTTGTCATTGCAAGTACAACAAAATGTATGGGTTATTGGGATTACATTCTACTGGTCTGCCGCACTTCAGATTGGGGATCAGATTGTATGTGGCCCTTGAACTGCAATGATTGTGTTATGTTGTGATTATCTTTGGCATCCCTGCTGAAAATGGTTAAATGTGAAGTCGTACCCCCCTGTAGTCATCAGAACATTGGGGAGAAACGTGAGAAAACAGTGCCCACAAGAGGTCGCTATGTGGTCGTATTTGATCCGAGCTCCTAATTGCTTAATGTAATTTAACCTCATTCGTTTGCGTTCTCCACCATTGCTCCGTCCGGGTCATGTTCGGGTCAGACAAATATTACATCGCTTTTCCACTGCGTAGGGCGTGTACAGTATAAAAAATGAAAAAAAAAACCGCAAGGGAAAAATTGTACAATTGGAGTATATATATTGCTGTGGACATTAGCCGCTTCCAATGCTGCTGTGTACCAATGTCACGAAGAAGAAGTTTCTCGCAGGGCGTGGTGGGATAGGAGTCTCCACCGTGGAGGACTGGAAACAGTGCCCCAGCTGGCTGGCTAGTTGCAGAGAAGATGGCTGCAGAGGGGATTTTCAGGCCAGTGTCTGAAAACAGAGCGCCGTTTGTCATGTTCAGCGACGACTAAAGCCAGCGTCTCGCCCCGGTTGTTCATCTGGTCGGTTCCGCTCGGATTCGGAGAGGATAAAACAACATGGGGTCGCAGACTCTACAGATCCTGAGGCAGGGGGTCTGGGCTTCAGTAACAGGCGGATGGTACTACGACCCCGATCAAAATACATTCGTCAACGCTTTACATCTGTACATCTGGCTGTTTCTGCTATGTTTCCCCTTCACTCTTTACATGGTAAGCGGCGTGTGCGTGTTTTTAACTCCTTTATCTGCGTGTGTGTTATGACTGTTGACAGCGCAAGTGAACAGATCAACTGTCCGTTAGGTTAGCGCTCAGGATACTATCGGCCGGTCTCAGTCTAGTATCTGGAGCGGAGACAATGTAACGTCCGTATAAACTCAAAGAAACGTCACCGAATATGTGCGTTATCTCTAAAATATTCTACGAAACCCCTGGGTTAGCCGGTTCATGAGCGGAAAGCATGATTTTTAAATGTCTGAATCAGATAGTACAGCCTTTTATTGTCTCCGTTTAAGTGCACCCTCCTCCAACTACATGCAACCAGAATGCTCTTTTGTTTCAGGTTAAATTCTGTTCATCCCAAGCGATGCTGTTAAATCCGTCAGGATATTAGCAGTTGGTTACATTGTGCCAAGCTGTAATAATCAGTGTATTTCATTCCCTTCCCCCTTTATCTCCTTGTTTTGCTCCTGTCGGTAGTGATTTGCGATATCACCAGCATTCAGAAGCTACCAGCTGTGACTGTAAGAGCACAGCTGACAAGGATGGAACAGCGATCTGGAAATGTTAACATCCCAGAAATGGACATGGATGGAAGAGCGATTTGAGAATGTTAACATCCCAGAAATTGACATGGATGGAACAGCGATCTGAGAATGTGAACATCCCAGAAATGAACTAAAACGCCCCGCAGGTCTCCTCTGTGTTGTCCTTGTATGTTTACGTTCCACAATGTCAGTAGCTTTCCCGTTACGCTATCTAAGTACGCCTGGAGTATTTGCATTAATTGAGGGCATCGTTTGATTGGCTGCAGGACAGGGTGAAATACAAACAAGTGCATTACAAGTGCCTGTCTAACACGTATCCCTCTAAATGCACTCACGTCAAGAAATGTCTGTTTGCTAAACCTGCTAACTTCTATATTGAGAAGCGGATGTTTCAAATGTGTTTGTGGTTCCCTTTCTATTTGTGGAGTGGAAATACATCGGTCAGCTCTGTGGTTTATATTGAGCCACAGGTTTGAGTGGTGCTGGTGTTTGTAATAACTGCAAACAGATGCAGTACATATCTCAAGGACACCACAGACAGAAGCTGGAGCTCAGACACCTTGTGCTGAACACACAGGTGTGTGTGTGTGTGTGTGTGTGTGTGCATGGCAGTTTCCCCATTTATGAGACATTATAATGACGATGGAATGCAGTTATATTTAAGGCGCTGGATTCATTGGGAGAGATAACCCGATTGGTCGAGCACACGTTATGTTCCTGCCATCATCTCATCATCATCATCATCGTCGTTTATCGCCCTCATGTTCCCACAACTTGTGGGGATGGATGTCCGATAGCCCTCCTCCACTCAGCCCTGTCTGCTGTCATCGCCACATTTAACCCCAGAGAGTCCATATCCACCACCTGTCTCCGTATTCTTCCCAGCCTACCTGGTGGTCTTCTTCCAGGTGCTTGTACACCATCCACCATTCTCAGGAGACCAGTCTCTTCCACTCTATTCACATGACCAAAGGATTGTAATGCTCTCTGTTTAATTTTCTTGCCTGTCATCTCGAGTCCACATCTTTCCACCACCTCCTCATTAGACACCAGGTCCTCACACCTCACCGAGGCCATGTATCTAAGCATCTTCATGTCAGAAGTCCTGATGATGTTCATCTCTCTGTCCGTTAGCGCCCAGGTCTCTGCTCCGTATAGCATCACTGACTGCACACACGCCTCATATATTTCCACCCTCACTTTTAGTGCCTCACTAGCAGGCTGGCCATTTCCCTCCTTTTCCCCATGCAGCCGCTGCTGTAGTTCGTACCGCTCTCTCCATCACTCCGTCCAAGTCCTCATGGTAGACTATTATTTTTATCAGAAATTGAACTACCTACCTTACAGCTATGTCTTTTTTTTAGATTACAAATGATTTAAAATGTATACATATTTATTGTAAAAGCATTGATCTTTTCCAATTGCTTAGGATGTAATCACTACATAGCAAATATAAAGAAAGTAAACTCCTATATAAGTTGAAATAAATACAGACAAATATGAAGACGAAATAGAAGCAACTATATCTTGATATAACATTTTTGTTTAAAGTGATCGCATTGACCACCCTATATTTTATTATTACACTTTGGATAGAATTATTATTATTATTCACTTTAGTAGAGTAGTAGTCTTCTTCGTGCCCTCTTATTATTGTCATCGTGATTAGCATTATTGTAGTAGGAATGAAGTTCAACAACAAGGTTACGAAGGTTACTTTGTAGAACATGTATCCTCGACTCCTGTAATTCAATCAAATGTTCTGTCTCATATTATTAAAAAAAAAGTGGAAAAAAATCCATGCTCTGCTTCTTTTATGGTCTACTCCAAAGTTTAATAGATTTGTCCTCCATCCATTCCTTTTCCTCCCTCTGAAAATTGGTTGATGATATTATTTATAAACAAAACAACAATCACACAGACGGGGTTGAAACATTACCTCCAGAGGCAGTGGTAATGTTTCTACTTTAACATTCAAACATTTAAATCCCAGATTGTCCTTTGAAATCAATCAATCTCAGAACTCAATATAATGAAAGGGGGTAAAAGGTGGAGAGGAGCACAGGTTTGAGGGCAATTAAAAGATTATGTTGGTCTCTAATGAGTATAAATTAAAGCACTATCCGACGACTTGAGCAATATCAGGTACCCACGGAAGGTTAAATGCATTGTGTTTCCTGTGTATTCCCAGGCACTGCCACCGACCATGGTGATTGTGGGAATCTACTGTGGTGTGATTGCTGCCATGTTTCTGCTGCTGAAGATGGTGAATTATCGCCTCCACCATGCCCTGGATGAGGGGGAGGTAGTGGAGAAGGCTAAGGAGAGCCAGGGCAGCAGAGGTGGCACTGAGGGCACTAATGATGGCGGTGTCACCCGTCGAGAGGACAGCAGTGGCCCAGGGTGAGTGGAATCCCAGATAGACCACTGATGGATTTGATATCAGAAGATGCTCCCAAAAAAAACTGCCAGAGTGAACTAGTGAAGTGGTCATATGAGAAAACGGCAAAATACTTGTGTAAACTGATGTGCGTTAGGCAGACATCATCTTACTATCAATGGCGCTGAAGCGTCACATGGCGTATATTTACAGAGTGAGTTTAGTTATTCAAGGATGATGTAATCTGGAGACTGTTGGTGCTGTGGTCAAAGTGCTGATGAAAGTAGCACGTATTTTTGCAGTGTTGACATTTTCAGAGCAAGGGTATCAATGGTTATAGTAGAGGTTTTAGTTTGGTTGAATACATCATACACATCAAGCCAAATGAAGCAGAAAGAAAATAGAACGTTCATAGTGCTCAGTTTCTTCCTAGTGTCATGCTATTTTTTTAATTAAACTCATTGTAGAGCCGATGTAGGGCATCAGATATGAATGCCTGAAGCTTTCTGATGAGACCTGTGGGGAAGTCTGATCTCAAGACATATGCACTAAGGAGACATTGAATCGAATCATTCGCAGTCCACTAATGAGAAGTCGTCTGTCTTTTCTTTGGACAATTTGCCATTCGTCTTTTGGATTTTGAGTCTCGCGTCAGAAGAGGATTTTTTTTACATGTATTTTTTTTTACAGTTCCTATTTTCCATTCCCGGGAGAGTGAAGCAGGTTATACGGCATATGTATAAGCTGTATAACACATTGTAATGAAATGTTTGACCACTGCAGCTGTAGTTCTTGGAAACCCACAAGGCTGCTTGAGTGAAGGTTGGGCACATTCAGTACAGGACACAGAAATAATGGAAGCAGTCAGGCAATCAGTCATATTGTACGGCTTGTACTAAAATGTGTGTCACTAAGCATTGTTTTTAATGTGGACTCTTTGCATTACAATTAGATTTTTTGACTCTGTAAGGCAACCTTGGTGATGTCAGGCTTAATGTGGTAGTTTCATGTACATACTCATCTTACCATACAGATGAGTGTACAGATGTGCCACACTGAAGTAGAAATCCTGCTTTCTTTCCAGTTAAACTAATATTTTTAATATGTAAAGACAATGGGTATCATGAGTTACATAAAATCTACTATCAAAGGTGAGTGGATTGGAAGTGAAATATGTGGTAATTAATGCATTAATTAGACTAATTTATGGCATCGTTAACATGAAGGGTCAGCTAAAAATAAATTACACTTGGAAAACGCAATGTCATCAGTAACCACAGATGACGTACTGTAAATTGAATCACATTACAAAGTGCAAAATGACATTATCCTGTCTCTGAATGCTGGCCTCTTGTTTGTTTAGGCTTTAGGGTCTCATTCTAGAAGAACAAAAGCCAGTGAGGT
>JAPTHA010000016.1:12629123-12639976 GCA_029814585.1 Gymnapogon annona | reverse complement strand
CCTCTCCAGTTCTACCTCAGTTCGCTTCTACCCTCATGACCTGGTGAGTACCGAGCCATTGAGCTGTGTGTGTGTGTTTCTGTCTGTCTGTGTGTATATGAGAGGGAGAACTATGCATGCAAACTAGATAAGACATGGACATAGAGCAATACAAAAGAATGTTTCCATCTGTAATCCATTTTTCATTTTCAATGCTGTATTGACAGTTCAATGTTTACTATTCTTTGCCATATATTCCAGCGTTCATCTCAATATTATATATAATTTATGATTTGTTTTACCATTTCTGTCCAGTGTTTAAGTTGGTGCACATATTTGTAGTTAACTCCTTAACCAATTTTTTTATAATTCTTTGTGATCTGAAACCCTTTCACAGCCTGGCATCTGCAGAAGCTTGTTTTATCTGAGAAAAAAAATTTATTTGATCATCTGATAGTGTTTTTTTTGTTTGTTTGTTTTTTTAACCATTTTTTTGTGCTTAGAATCCAGATGGCACAGAGTGGGTGGGGTGGTGCTTGTCCATTCTTTATTTCTTCAACAGCAAAAATAAACAGTTTTCCTTCTACGTGAAGTGAAACTATAATGCATATTCATGTCTTAATTTATTTAAAATTTTAGGCTGAGTTTTGGTCTTATCTCTTGTACTCTATTTAACCTTGTATTTCTCTTGTTTTTGATCTTGTTGATATAGATCAATTTCAGTATGTACATATGAAGTTATTTACAGTTGACCTGACTCTGACCATGAGGCTACTGCCCCTCCCACAGATCCGTCTTAACCGTCTGCTGACAATGGACCCAGAGCTGCTGGAGCAGCAGGATGGAGATCTGAGCCCAGAGCTCCAGGATGCACCACTTGGACAAGAGGACACTGCGAACAACCCTGCTGTGGGCAAAGCCAGACACTACTACCGCTTGTGGCTTCTGCCCTATCTCTGGGTTGGCCTGCACTTTGACCGGCTTACTCTGCTGGCACTGTTTGACAGGTATGGCCATAAATGTTTCTGTGACGTTTCCAAAGAAACACAAACTCCATTGTGTTAGTGAACCATGGCCAAAATTCATAACTGGAAAATACATCAGCCGTCAAAAACATAAACGCATCTCTCATCCGCTGTGAGAATGTAAAAATAGAGTTTCAATTTAAGGCTGAAGAAAAAAATTTAAATGCTAGATTGTGGTTGTTTGTTTGTAATTTTTGTTATGGTCAGAGCTTTTTCGGAAGTCAAGAGTGCTGACTTCATGTAGAGTTCTTCTTTTTTGCTGACGAAGCTTCTGAGATAACGTCCTGAAATCTTTTCTATAGAGTACAGAGGACTACGATAGAATTTATTCTTGCTACCTTTTTGTTAATGCAGCTTAACCCTTTACTGACTTTACTTTTTAAGGCTGGGATGAGTCTTTTACAGCTAAACCAGAGAAAGACCATGCACCAGATCTGCACATGTAAATAGTAGAAGCGCATTAACAGCATCTGTTACCAAATTAAATACTCAAACAATCTGAAGATAGTGCTCGTCTTGCTCATCTAGATTACTATCATTTTCTATATTCAGAAGTCAGCCTCATGTCACCTGTCGCTCATCAGAAATACAACTGCAAGGCTCCCTGCCGGCACCAAGAAGACAGACCAGATCTACTGCTGAAACATAGAATCGACTGACTTTATAGATTAGAACAAGTTTAGATCAGATCAGATTTCTTTGGCTCCTATTCCACCTTCTCGAAAGTTTCACTTTTCTGTTTTGTCAATACATATGGTTTCCAAAATGACATACAGGGCATACAGTCCCAGTAAATATCTGTATTTGACTAGCATTGAGCTTTGAATAGAACCGATTCAACAAGGGGTTTTACGAGTGTGTTGACTTTTCTCCTCTGTGTTACAGGAACCGTGAGGTTTTAGAAAATATGCTGGCAGTTGTCCTTGCTGTCCTAGTGGCCTTTCTGGGTTCAGTGTTGCTGGTCCACGGTTTCTTCACTGACATTTGGGTCCTTCAGTTCTGCCTTGTCATTGCAAGTTGCCAGTATTCCTTACTGAAGGTGAATACTTCAGTTAACAACAGAGGATAGTTAATTACCTAAAAACTGAAACAAAGAACCATTGTTGCAAAGAAGCAGTTGCATTTTTTTTTACTAATCTGGTCAAACACATGATAGCGATTTTACAGAGTTAGGTTCGTCTACACAAGTGACTCAGTCTTTTACTAAATCTAAACTGTCTGTAACAAATGTAGTAAATAGTAGGAATCTATTTGAAACATCTGGACACTAAATGGAAAAATTACCTTTTTGTGGTTCTTGACAGAGTGTTCAACCAGACTCCTCTTCCCCCCGACATGTAAGTAATAATCACACATAAATCACCTCTCACTCTAGTTGTGAGTCGCAGGTTAACACTTAAAACGATCGTCAAGCCGTCAATTAAAATCAATCCATTTGCTCTCATGAATAATATTACCTGTAGTTGTATTCTGTATAATTTCCTTCTAGGTCATGGCACTTAAAAATCCTCCTGCGAGTCTGTGTTGTCCTCCCTCCCTTGCGACAGTAGCCTGCTCTGAAACTGCGTCTTTTATTAATGCGGCTCATACTCAGCTGCAGGCACAAGCTTTAAATAGCTGGCCAGAGTTTAGGCCACAGCTTGCTCTCTTGCTCTTTGTCTGTATTTTTGTACCTCCCTGTCTCTTCCTCCATTTTTCTCTCTTGTGTTGTCCTTTTTTTTCCCTTCACCTCATCTTACCTCCAGGACCTCTCCTATCGTCTCCCTTTTCATGGCATTGGTGACACATTTTTGAGAAACCTGCTCTATTTAATCTGATTGTTGGTGCGTAAACTGTAACCCCTCCCTCCAGTTAAAAAGCAGGGCAGTGCATTGCCTCTTGGGTTGAAACCTGCACACTGCAGACATGCATTCTCCCTCCCTTGTGAAACCTTACACTTAATTCTACATTCTGTTTTAACTTGTGTCACTGCCCCAGGGGGCTCATATGACACTAATGTTACTTCTTTTTTTCAGTCATATGGGATTATTACATTGCTAATTTTCCCGTCACAGTAATTTGTTGCACTGTGTCATACCCTTAAACTAAAATATGCAGGCCATGTGTAAGTGTAAGTGTCAAAATGTTATTTGTAGTATACTTTTGTAGATGAACTATTTTGACCCCGAACATGAAATTCCAGCTCCTTTTTAATGAACCATTTATATCATCATACTTGTCCCTTCAGGGCCATAATCGTATCATAGCATACAGCCGGCCTGTCTACTTCTGCCTCTGCTGTGGCCTCATTTGGCTGCTCCACTACAGCAGTCTGAGGACCACTTCATCACGCTTCACCCTGTATGGCGTTGCACTCACCAGCTCCCTGGTACTCGCCTCTGCCAGGGACCTCGTCATTGGTAGGTATATACTTTCCTGAGGCATATTATGTACAGGAACTCGTAATCTGGCAGGAGATTTGTTCTACCACTTTTTTGGACTGTTCATACCAGGAAGAAAATGAGAAAGAATCAGATTTTTAGGTTATTTTCCCCTGAGATTTGAGCAACACAACGGACAAATTGAGCCCCAGTTACAAGAGTAAAAGTACATTCACCAAAATGCCCTGGAAAACACAAAATGCACATGAGCTGGACTAAAAGCAATGGTAATTTGTTTAGAGAATATTAAAGCAGCCTTTCATCGAGCAATGTTTTACAATAATTGCTGTGGTTGCCTTGGAGACATACAGGGCAATAAACACCAGGCGCTCATCATCTGCATCATCTGATGTCTGGAGAAGTCATGCATTAAGGTGAAAAATTGTTTTGTCAAACTGACTCTGACACCACCTTGTTTGTCTCTGCAGTCTTCACTCTGTGTTTTCCCATCATCTTCTTTGTGGGCCTGCTGCCACAGGTCAACACATTCGTCATGTATCTCTTCGAACAGCTGGATATCCATGTGTTTGGGGGCAATGGTGAGTGGATGTCCAACTTCTCAGCAGGGGTGACTTTGACCCATACAGAATATGACCATATACACTCGTGCACACTTGCCTGATACTGTATCTCATGATGTGGCAGTAGGCATCATAAGAGTCTAAAAGTGCTGATTAACATTATGCCAGGCCTCGTGCTTGTCCAGTTGATTGGTCTTATTGCTGACATGCTCCCTGTCCTCTCTGCAGCATCCACAAGCCTCCTGTCAGCTCTGTACAGTATCCTGCGCAGCATAGTCACCGTCACTCTACTTTACGGCTTCTGTTACGGAGCTCTGAAGGTGAGAGCGTAGACAAATGATCATTACAGATTTTAATAACGGAACAATAATCTGGCGGAGGGAATGCAAATACTCTCACAAGGTAGGTTATTTTTCACACACACAACTAATGCAGAAAAAGTAGCTTCATGATGTTGAAGGAGCCGCTTGTTGCTAAAAGGTATTGCTGCCAGAAATCAGACTGGTTTCATTTCTGGTTTATAAAATGAACATATGGGCTTTGTAGTGTGTCTGCTGCAGTTTTAAAAATCACTTGAAGTAAACCGACAGGCCTGCCACGCATCATGTGTCAAGACAAATTACACATAGTGGGGTGGAACGATTCTCCAAACTTCCTCAAACTTTCCTCTAGGCGCTGTATTTACAGAACTCCTCAACATATCACAGTAAATGTATGCTTTCATTCTGTTTTTGTAGAAATGTTGTGTATTCAAATTGTTCTTTTTTTTATATCTCAGGAAACGTGGGAGCCTCATCACATCCCCGTGTTGTTTTCTGTGTTCTGCGGCCTCTTGGTGGCAGTGTCCTACCACCTCAGCCGGCAAAGCAGTGACCCCTCTGTCCTCATGTAAGTCCATGATGTTGGAAAGTAGAAGCAATTAAGTCACGGTAACATGAAGGGTAATACATTTTGGAATCACACTTATCCTGTATGTGTCTTTGCATGTTTTAATATTCATACAGTGACCAATGAAGCCGCCCATCTGGCAGATAACTTTGCATAAAAGTGGTCATCAAATGTATTTGCCATTACTGCTTGACTCCGCGTGGCAGAGAAAATCCCTATTAATGTTAACATTATTCTGTGACTTTTTTAACGCCTACATGTGTTGTGCAGACTGGAGTTGTTTTTTTTTTGTTTTTTTTTCAAGGAGGCTCAGTTGGTATAATTTAAAACTACTTTAGAGATGTGCGATGTTAATAGTGGGTGATTATGCTTTTACTCAGAGGCAGATTATTTCCAGGAGTCTCGTAGTGCTTGAGTTAATGGTTTTGTCTTTTGGTTTTTAGTTCACTGATACAGTCCAAGATTTTACCCAATTTAAAAGACAAGAATCCCGAAGATCCCCTGTCAGAAGTACAGGACCCCCTACCTGACAAACTAAGGGCCTCTGTGGTGAGTTAACATTTAGGTTCATTCTGTTAAATACGCTACTAGATTTGGAGCAGTATTCAATATTATGTTGACTCAATCACTACAAAGTTTTTTCTTTCTTATTTTCAAATGTAAAGAATGAGCGTCTTCAGTCAGACCTGATTGTCTGTGTGGTTATTGCGGTCCTTTACTTCGCCATCCATGTCAGCACCGTGTTTATTGCACTCCAGGTACAGTAAACATGTCTTCATCTCAAAGAGTGTCGATCCATCATGCAGGTTTTTAGTTATGTCTCGTTTGATCGCTAAATCATTGTTAATGAAATTTAAACTTGAACCGAAACTGACAGGTAACCTCTTCATTTATTGTCATTAATTTCCACTGTGTGTTCGTTCCCTCAGCCTTTCTTGAGTTATGTTCTGTATGCACTGTTGGGGACAGTGGGCTTACTCACCCACTACCTTCTGCCTCAAGTCCGCAAGCAGCTGCCCTGGTACTGCTTTTCCCACCCCTTACTCAAAACAAAGGAGTACTATCAGTTTGAAGTCAGGGGTAAGTACTTCACGTCACGTATGACATGTTTAGACTAAAATATGAATAATGACACTGTCCATCATCAGTCTGGACAAAGCAAATGCAATCGGAAACATACCATCTATTTCCATTACTTGTGTATTGTTTTGTTTCTCTTACCTACGATATGATACTGTACAGACATTGAATACATTTTTTTTCTCTAAGCTTCCATTACCTCTCTCCTCTCAGATGCGGCACACGTGATGTGGTTTGAAAAGCTTCATGTGTGGCTGCTGTTTGTAGAAAAGAATGTACTTTATCCTCTCGTCATCCTTAATGAGCTGAGCGGGAGCGCCAGGGAGCTCGCCAGCCCAAAGAAACTTGACACAGAGTGAGAATTCTCATTAAATTATTGGTCCGATTACATCTGCAGCTTTGTTTTTCTTGAATTACACAGAACATCCCCATCTTTGGCAAGACTATAATTCACAGTAGGTTTGACTTGTTTTGTCTTTGCAACGTCTCTCAGGGTCGGTGCTCTGATGATCACAGTAGCAGGACTGAAGCTGCTCCGTTCCTCCTACAGCAGTCCGACCTATCAGTATGTGACGATTCTCTTCACTGCCCTCTTCTTCACCTTTGACTACCGACATCTGTCCGAGACGCTACTGCTCGACCTCTTCCTCATGTCCATCGTTTTTAGCAAGGTGAGAGGAATATTAAATTAGTTTGTCAGATTCCCCTTCCAGCATTTTACCCTCAGCATTACAGTTGTCTCAACATGCTAAACAATGTGATAAGCTTCTTTTTATTACAATATACTGTTTAGTTATGCTTTTGTTTTTTTACAGATGTGGGAGCTGTTCTACAAGCTGCACTTTGTCTACACCTACATTGCCCCATGGCAGATCACATGGGGGTCAGCTTTCCATGCCTTTGCTCAGCCCTTTGCTGTGCCTCGTATCCTTCCACTGATCTCTTTTATGTATGTTACATACGCACTTTTATGTTCATGCAACTGTGCCACAGCAGCACTGCCATAAAGCCTGTGATGGTGATAATGAGTACTTTTTTAAAGAGGTGGTGACTGAAGCTGATGGCAATGTTGGTGATGAATGAGAACAAAATCTATACATGTTTGTTATATCTCTTTCATGTTTGGGAATTATATCTGTAAAATATTTCAGTGTATGTGTAAGCTAGAGCAGGTCGTCTGGTAACCGATGGGTTGGCGGTTCAATTCCTGCTCTCCTGATCATGTGCCGTCGTGTCCTTGGGCAAGACACTTCACCCACCTTGCCCTGTATGAATGTGTGTGAATGATGACCTTGCGATGAACTGGGTCATCGCAGGCGGTTCCACCCGCCTTCGCCCTTCAGCAGCTGGGATATGCTCCAGTGACCCCCGCAACCCCCTGCAAAGGATAAAATCGGGTTTGGAAGATGAATGAATGAATGGATGAATGTGTATACTTGGTCATTTGTATATATATCATGTCATAGTATGTGTAGTAGTGAATATGTAGCAAAGCTTGCAAACATTTCCACTGCTCCTTGACTCCAGTCCCTCCAGACTCCGCCATGCTGTTTGTTCAGGCCATAGTGTCCGCTGTTTTCTCCACACCTCTTAACCCTTTCCTGGGAAGTGCCATATTCATCACCTCCTATGTTCGCCCTGTTAAGTTTTGGGAAAGAGACTACAAGTAAGGCAGAAACGGTGCTCTTGTTTTAAAATGTTACATTCAACATCAGTGAATCTACTCTTTAAAATATCTACTCTTCAAAATCTTTCTCTAAACGCAGCACCAAAAGAGTGGATCACTCCAACACTCGACTCGCCCATCAGCTTGACAGAAACCCAGGTAGCACATTCAGTTACACAAATTCATTTCTGTTTTCATTCTTTGTGGCACATCATTTAATTACTTTCACTGCTCCTGCACTGGTGCCAATAAAATAATACTAAATAAATTAGAGATATGCTCTTTGCCAGTATAATAGTTGTGTATAATATGTAAAATGGGTGTGAAATACAATTCTAATCAATATATTAAAGACCAAAAAAAGGGTTATGACCCCTGTCATAAACTAGTGACATGGTCAGGGTGTGCCCCGCCTTTGCCTCTTGGTAGCCAGGGTAGACTCTGGTGCCCCTGCAACTCTCTGAAGAATTATGCAGTTCAGAAAATGAATGAATGTTTGCAGAAAGAACTCACCTTGACATTATTTTTTTGTAAGATTTCTTGATAAAATTCAGTGAATCAAATGAATTCTATATATAGACCACATATACTTATGTAGGCTTTAGCTGTTTATGTGGACCAGACAATCTCTGTAGTTGTTTCAGATCAAATGTTAAGAAGCAGCTTTGGAACTGTACACTTCTGTGTTTAGTTTATAGTTAATATGCATTTCATTAATCTTCCTTCTCTGTACTTCATCTCGTCTCCATTTTCCTTCACACTTTAGGATCTGATGACAACAACTTGAACTCGATCTTCTATGAGCATCTTACCCGCTCCCTGCAGCACAGCCTGTGTGGAGACCTCCTCCTGGGACGCTGGGGAAACTTCAGCACCGGGGATTGCTTCATCTTGGCATCAGACTATCTCAACGCTCTTGTGCATCTTATAGAGATCGGCAATGGCCTCGTCACCTTCCAGCTCAGAGGGCTGGAATTCAGAGGTAAGAAGCTCCATCTGTGCTGCTACCTCTGCTGCATTTGGATTAAAGTAATTTCAACTTTAGCAGCCCATGTAGGTCTTGAAAGAACACGACAGCAGAAGGAAGTGGTTATAAATGTTAATAAGATGGTACCAACATTCTCATTAATGTCATTCTAGTTGCTAAAAATACAAATCTTAATTCATAATTCTATTAAAACTAAGAAGCCCAGGTTAACCTTAACAGTACCCTATCTATGATGATGATTACTTTCAGCTTTTTCCCTTCTGGGGTCACCACAGCGAATGAAATTATTGGCACATTTTATTTGGCAGGAGTTTTTATGTCGGATGCCCTTCCTGACACAACCCACTGGACGCTCCTCCTAGGGATCGAACCCGGATCCCCTATGCACCACATCGGTGCCTTACCAACTGAGCTATCCATATGCTACCATTTTGCTCTTATAGGCAAACATAATAGAACTTTGCACCTTATTTTCTGAAGCTACTAAAAATTTCATACAAAATTGTTTGCAAACACTATCTGACCTTGTTACAAAATCACATCAGGGTTAACCCAATTCTTAGACATTTCCTTTGTGAAAGTAGAATGCTTCCATGTTATTCAGAATGGTTGTGCTTTACCTTTCCACCAAACACACCTGTGTGTGCTTTATCAGTGGACACTCGTTGTAAAGTAATCTGTGTTATATTACAAGTTATGAACCTTTTCTGGAGTTCACTTTATGAAGTCTGACAGTAACTTTAAATGTTGTAAATGTGAACTATTCTGTCACGTTTTAATGAGGAAATTTGCTTCCTTCATTTTTTTCTATACATACAATGGAAATATTGTATGTATATGTATAATATCCTGAACCAGTTGTGTATAGGATTGTAAATCTGTGCATCTGCCCTCAACAGGCACCTACTGTCAGCAGAGGGAAGTAGAGGCCATCACTGAGGGGGTGGAGGAAGACGAGGGCTGCTGCTGCTGTGAACCGGGCCACCTTCCTCATATCTTGTCCTTTAATGCTGCCTTTGGGCAGCGCTGGCTGGCCTGGGAGGTGCTGGTCACCAAGTATGTGTTAGAGGGCTACAGCATCACCGATAACAGCGCCGCCTCCATGTTGCAGGTTTTTGATCTACGACGCATCCTCACTACCTACTATGTCAAGGTTAGATGCTGGCCCATGGACTGTTTGAGAGAAAAAGAGATGATTTTTACACAATGTAAACACTAATTGTCTGTCCATGTGTCAGGGTATCATCTATTATGTGATTGCATCCCCCAAACTGGAAGAGTGGCTGGCTAATGAAACCATGAAAGATGGCCTGCGGGGATGCAGCGAGAGAAACTACGTCGACTTGGATCCTACCTTCAACCCCAACATTGATGAAGACTATGATCATCGGCTCGCAGGCATATCCAGAGACAGCTTCTGCGGGGTTTACCTCGGCTGGATCCAGTACTGCAACTGCCGAAGGGCGAAGGTAATACTGTTGGAGAGGATGTGTTTTACAATAATGTTATGATCATGAGAAAAGCTATGGAAACTCTCTTTGTGTGAAGAAATTATTACTGTGTGGTATTCTTAAGAGAAAATAGAGATACTCTCTGTTACTTTCCTAAACGTTAGTATTTTTATGTCACATAGTTGGATCACATTTCAATGAGACAAGATCGGTAGTAAAATGTCAGTAAAGGGCTCAATGCTGTCACCAATTAAAAATATAAGCCCATAATCTTGTGAAAGATGAAAAGTTTATTTAAGATTACTTAAGATTATTTTTATTTTAAAAAATAAAGTTAAAAGATTATTTAACATTATTATTTCCCAGAATAACAAATTACTTTGTTCAGCAATTTCCCTACGAGGATAAATAAAGTATTTATTGATTGATTTTTGATTGACAAGCAGTGAAAAGTTTCATCTGTATTGTATATTATATATGTTTGTTTTCTCTCTCCAGCCACTAGACAGCGAGAAGGACTCGGCTCTAGTGTTGCTGTGCTTTGGCCTGTGTGTGCTGGGAAGGAGAGCTCTGGGAACAGCAGCCCATCATATGTCCAGGTTATTCAGTAATCTTGATTACAAATGGGCCAAAAGATTCAGTTTCAGACTCAACAAGCACATAGAAACAGAACAAGGACACCAGTGCCTTCAGAAGGTTTTCATTTTCATCTTCATTGTAACGTAAAATCCCAACATGACATCATGCTGCCAGCACTTTGATCAAGGCACTGTCCTGTTCAGTAATTTCAGTTTACAACCTCATGTGATTTATGTAGCCTTCTAACTGTATTCCA
>JAPTHA010000016.1:12606603-12617366 GCA_029814585.1 Gymnapogon annona | reverse complement strand
ACTATAAACAGTGAAAAACATTACACATCAGTGTAAACAGTACTATAAACAGTGTAAACATTGCACGTGAAGTCAAGCAGTTTAATAGTCTGATGGCTCGGGGGAAGATGTCACTGAACCTGGCAGTTACTGGTCTGTCTTAATCTTACAGTGGACATAAAGGTTGTATACATCCTTGACATAGTTCTAAATAACGGTTGGTCAGCATGACACAGATGTTCAACAGGAGATGTGGGGGGTAGATTCTAATTTCCTCTTTGCTGAATCATAACTTAGACTTAGACTTCCTTTATTGTCATTACACAGACACACACAATGAATCTGAGTGTGTCTCCACCACGTAGTTGGAGATAACTTGGCTCATCGTTGTTTCTTGAGCCATAGAACAACAGCACGTGATTTCATCAAAGTAATCAAAGTATCAAAGTAATAGGTAGCATAGGATTTAATTAGGTAGCATAGGAACACAATTTTATATAGGTGCCCCATTTTCATTGCTGACTCTGTGGACTTACGTAGGAAAAAAAACAGGAACTTTGGAATCACATGACAGTTGACAGCAAAGCCCCGCCCACGCAGCCCTCTGATTGGCTGTTGCGTCGGCATTCCTGTTGAGGTTTTTCCCGACATCTAGCTATAAAACTCCCGTTGACTCCTGTCGGTGACGTCCCTGTTGTTGATTGTTGCTGTCGACTCCTTTAAAGCAACAGCAAAAAGGTAAACGCAAACGTTCGCGAGTGTTTTCCAACCTCCACTTATAACATTAGGGATATCGGGAAAAAGGTTATTCGAATCGCCTCGACGTTAGCTTAGCTTTCCGAGAGCTTGATATCACCGTCACGTGACCCGGCCGGTCATGTGCCATGTTCGGGTTGTTTTTGTGTTGAGCTGACGCTTCGTGCCGCCGCCTTACACTGTGACAACAAAAGATTCGACTTTGATTCGTGCAGGATTTTCCACAGAAAGCAGAGGAGATGGCTCGGTCGGTCCTTCTAGCCCTGCTCGGTGTGAGCCTCGGACTGGTGAGTGCGATCCCGGTCCCGGAGTCGGAGGAGGACGGCGGTAAACACTGGGTTCTTCTGGTCGCAGGATCCACCGGATGGTACAACTACAGGCACCAGGTGAGCCAGGCCTTCAATCAGGGAGCTGGGTGAAACTGTCTCCACAATGTCGTCTTATCGAGTGAAAACGGCATGACTCATGTTTGTCTTTGGTTTCGATAAGATCCACTGTACTTCGAGATAAGCTCCTTCCCCTTAACAATGCATTTTTCTCTGAGTTGTTTCCACCTGGACCAGGCTCTGGGTCTCACCTTCTCCTCTCGCGTCCTCTCCTAGGCCGATGTTTGCCATGCCTACCAGATTGTCCACAAGCATGGCATCCCAGACGAACAGATCGTGGTGATGATGTATGATGACCTGGCAAACAGTGTGAAGTGAGTTCCCACTTTTTTTTTGGTTTCTGAGTGGCAGATGTTTATGATAAAGTGACTTGTGAAACACTTTAAGCACTTTACATTTAATTCCTTTCTCTAATTCTTTATACCTAAATAGAGCAAAGTTGTATTTATCCACACACACCATGAAAATAATGGATGTGTAACACAAGAATTGGACTTAAACTTCGTTTATTGTCATTGCACAGACACACACAGTTGGTCTGGCAACGAAAAAAAAACGGCATAAATACAAAAATACTGCAGTGCATATACATACTATATAATATACTATTATATGTTGTGCATTATTATACTGTTGTGTAATATCGCACATAAATGTAAACGGTAATGTAAACAGTGTAAATATTGCCCAGGAAATCAAGTACAGTTCAATAGTCTGACAAGGCTTTAAGTCAAAAATCTGTATGACTCTCATGATGTCAAACTGCTTCTTTTACACTTTAAATGTACATTTCAGGTTTATATTCAATTGTCTGTATTTTGTATTGGAGAGATAAATACAGTTCAGGAGGAAGTAGACGGCACCGGTTTTACTACATATTTGTAAGGAGGACTTTATGACAGTGCCTAATATAACTATAATGACTGCTGCAAAGGTTAGGATTGCATTATACTGAACTATGCAGAGTGCATTTGATGGGAAGTAATTAAGAGAATGGAGAAAAACCTCACTCATGGTTAAAGTATTGTTTTTTGTTGTTTTTATTGCCACTGCTACTTTGAGTGAACCACTGTTCTGTGTTTTGCCAGCTCTTTTCACTTCCTTCTACAGTTCTGATTCATGTTTTTTTTTTTTTTTTTTTTTACCCAGCAACCCCACCCCTGGAATATTAATCAACCGGCCAAACGGTACTGATGTGTACCATGGAGTTCCTAAAGATTACATTGGCGAAGTGAGTGCTTCAGTTAAAATAATTGTATATAAATGCAAGCCAGATCTTTTTTTTTTTTTTTTTTGACTACTTGGCAACAATTTATTTTGTACAGATTGTCTCATAACACTTCAAAGTATCTTTTACTGTCAAACCCGGTGTGCATTAAGTTTACTTCCTGATGTTTTTCTGTAGGATGTGACCCCAGACAATTTCTTGGCAGTGCTGAAAGGTGACTCTGAAAATGTAGAAGGGGGCAATGGAAAAGTTCTAAAGAGGTGAGTGATTAGAAATCGAGAAGGGCAAGGGAGTTTTTTGAAAAGCAGGCGGTCAAATGTTGTATTAAAATATTCCTAAAGTAGTCACATCAGAGTTGTGTGTACCGTTAATTATTTTGTAACCTCTTTCTTTTTTCTTTGTCAGCGGTCCAAAGGATCACGTGTTTGTTTACTTCACCGATCACGGGGCACCTGGTATTCTGGCATTTCCTGGTGATGACGTAAGCACTTTACAACCACTTTACCATGATGAGTCTAATATTCACTTCCCGTGAGACTGAGAGTAATACACCACTAGCTAAACTTGTCTTGATTCATCATCTCTCACATGATCATACGGGAAATCACAGGACTGGAATGGCATTGTAAAGCTTTTTTTTTTTTTTTTTTTTAAAAATTCACTCATTTCTGACACTTGTCTAATTATTTGCATTTGATATAAAGTAGAGATGAACATCTAGGCAGGCTTCAGGAATGATCTTTTTTTTGTTGTTGTTGTTTTTTTACAGCTGAATAGCGTCCTCAAACCTTTTTTGACAAAAGAAATGTTTTTGCTGGCCCTGTCTTTTCATGAAGCATGATCAAACATTCCTGAACACCGACTGCAATAGAAGGACTTTGTCACAATTGACTGGTTTAGCAGTATAGTAAATAGTAAATATCACATACATGAAAGCAGATGAAAATGAGTACATTCAAGACACACTCTTAATAATGTGTGGTCAGTTTTTTTTTTTTTAAAAAGCTTTACATCATGTTCACCCATACTATATCTATACACTGTGAAGCTATACATACAAAAAGTTTTTCTTATTTCTTGCAGCTCCATGCCAATGACTTCCAGAGTACCCTTAAGGAGATGTACGATAAAAAGAAATACAAAAAGGTAAGTTGCAGGTTTGGATTTGTGTGTTTCGTACAAGTCCTAGCATGTGTATCTGCGATTTGAGCCTAAACAGGTGATTGTGCAACTGTTGAAAGATCAGACTGTGACACTAGTTTTTGCCCTCTTTGTCACAGATGGTTTTGTACATTGAGGCATGTGAGTCTGGATCAATGATGACCAACCTCCCTGATAACATTGACGGTATGTACACCTTTAACTCCACAAAGTCACTATTCAGCTAAAGGTAATGGTGAAAAAACTAATTGGTCAATGACATGAAGGGTGCATGTGAGATCCTTGATGAGATGTGGCTTGTCTTGTGATGTTTTCAGCTGTAATTTTTCAGTTTTAACATCTCCAGTTTACTGAGGCCAGCAGTTTGTCCCTAGACTTTTCCCTCCTCGTTTGCTGCGGCTACTCAAAACACTGAGGTCAGCATTGTGGTTTGTGAGAGAAGTCACTGTCATGTGCTTGGGCTCATGTGATGTCTCTGACTTGACCTGTACGTGGACAGGACACGGATCTGGCTTTACTGGGTTGAACCACAGACTCTGTTTGAACTTTTTTTTTTCCCTTAGTCAACTCTTGAATACAACATAAACTGGTCAAAGTAGTGTACAAAGGGACATAAATATAGAAAGTACAATACAATGGAAAGTAGTGTGTTGATAAACCACATGTTCTGGATCCTCTGATATAGT
Organism: Gymnapogon annona; assembly: GCA_029814585.1. Taxonomy (NCBI): domain Eukaryota; kingdom Metazoa; phylum Chordata; class Actinopteri; order Kurtiformes; family Apogonidae; genus Gymnapogon; species Gymnapogon annona. The sequence goes on along the minus strand of JAPTHA010000016.1, from coordinate 12,613,170 downwards.
TCATTCCTTCACTATCTCACTAGATTCCACTGGAATTTTCAGCTGAACAACCTCTCAGCTGGCATGTCTGTTTCTGCTCATGAAATGTGTCACCACGGCAACGCTGCCCTATTTTTATCTGTTGCAAGCTAACCCACTTCAAAGATGATTTTGTGATTCTGGGCGTAGCATCATGATTGGCCATTGTATTCCAAATATCTCCCAAAAACATTTGTCCCTTCACCAAAAACACAAGTATGACAAACTGCTGCAGTCGCACATTACTGATTGTGTATAATGCACGAGACACACAGACCGCTTCTCTTTTATAATAAAGGGTGGAATGTATCAGTGACAACATTAACACGGGCCAGATACAGGATTAGATATATAATAGAAGGGTCAGAAAGGTTACGGACTATGAATATGTCTCATCTAAGACTTACAGAGTTTTGGGGGTAGCTCCAATTCCACAATCAGCAACTGCTATGACAATGTTTGTTTTTGTTGTGACTTCCCGATATTCAGGAGAGATTTTGCTGGAAGATTCAGGAAGAGATCAAGCTGTGGGATATAAGATAAGGCCTGACCATTAAGAGCTTAGAAAGTGTCCTTTATATAAATAGGACCAGAGTGACTGACTGTCAGGGGGTATAGACTTCCATATTGATGAAGACACATCGTTACAACGTCCTAAACATCCAGCAAACATTCGCCAGTTCTAAGGCTTAGAGAGGCTCTAAGAGAACACTGGACTTTTTCCCCATCAGTTCAGTTGAGAACCAGTCCATTCCTTCTACAGAAAGCTACTTAAAGTAATGATTTGCACACTGATTAAACTCCCTAAAGCGTCAAATGAAATGAGATTGTCTGTCTGTTATTTCAGTTTTCGCCACAACAGCGGCCAATGACCACGAGTCCTCGTACGCCTGCTACTATGACGACGAGAGGGACACATACCTGGGAGACTGGTACAGCGTCAACTGGATGGAGGATTCTGATACGGTGGGTTTTATCTACAGCATCTGCAAGTTTTAATTACACAAATTAACTGACAACAAACACAAAAAACATGAAACCTTACTAATTAATATGTATACTTAAAAAAAGAATAGAACTACATTTGTAAGCATTATTGCTTCTGTTCCTCTCTGACTGTTGATCATTTCACCTTGTTTTATTTTTAGATGATAGAACATTTGCATACTTTGGTTTTGTAATCGAAACTGTTCTCTGAACAGATGTCAGGTGGTTGTGAACTGAAGTTATTGTAGTCACCCCCTCCAACAAAACAAACAAAACACTATAACGTCATCTGTTCATGTGACCTTTTTGTAGTTTGCACGAGCGGTTGTTGCCCCTGTTACACTGAATATCCCAAAACACAAACTGATGGTCATCAACAGAAACTAAAGGAAAACAAGAAAACATGCTGCACTCAAAAGGTCATTTTGACGCTTTATGCATTTACTGCTGTTTTATATTGTTTTTATTCCTAATGTCCTGTTTACAGGAAGACCTGTGTCAAGAATCCCTGGGGAAGCAGTTCAAGATCGTGAAGAATCACACAACCACCAGCCATGTCCAGCAGTTTGGAAACATGGTGAGGATGTACCATTAAATCTTGAGACTAGAAGTTATTTTCATTGTAACTTTTTTTTTTGTTGTTTTTTTTAACTGGAGATGTAGTGTTATTGAGCATAAAACACAGATGATTAGCAGAAGAAGTACAGCTGAAACCTTTATTTATTCATCCCCCCCCACCCCACTTCCCATTACTAACTGGTGCGTCTCACCTCTGGACAGACTATGGCCCACATGAAGCTGATCCAGTTCCAGGGCGACAAGAAGGCCAACTGTCCTTCTCCAGTCAAATTGCAGCCTATCAGAGACCCTCATCTGACCCCGAGTCCTGAAGTTCCCGTGTCCATCCTCAAGAGGAAGCTGATGGCCTCCAATGACATCAGCGAAGAAAGGGGGCTGCTGATGCAAATTCAGACCCACTACAAGGTAAATGCTGAGACCTTAAGGATGTGATGAGTGATCCGTCTGTTCCAGCTGGCTTTAACAGTCGCAGATAGAACCATTTATAGGGCGTGATGTACAGTATTTGGATTCTGTTCTTCCGCTCTTATTTGTTACCAGATATTTCCAATGAGATGTTTGATATTTAACACCAGAAAATGATGTTGTCGGTGTCACTTTAGAGACGTCGACAAACACTTCAGAAGAAAAGAAGAACTGAAATGTGAAACATAATGGATACCGAAGAGAATGGAAACCTCATACACATTGCATCACTCGCCTGGTTTTATCCCTATTGTAGATTTCACAGCCCAGGATGAACACTTTGTGCTTTTTCCTGTTACTTGTCTGTGTTTATACACATTGTACTGCCAACAAAGCGCCGAGTCAATGTCCATGTTTGTGTTTGTACAACTCGCAACAGTTGACAGTTGTGGTGAGACATGGTCATCCTCTGACAGACGGATCAGTTGAGTTGCGTTGCTGACTGGGTGGTTAATCGTTTGATTTGTGCTCCCTCGTGTTGTTTCGTTTGTCAGTGAAGTGTGTGTGCATCACTGGAGCACATCCGTGACATTTCAGTCTACTGTTTTTTGTTTCAGGTTCCGTCTTTCACACACGTCACACAGATCACACTCACGCAAAGTGTTGGCTGCAACAAACTGAATGTGTCCACGTTTAACAGTTAATGAAATCCTGTGCTTTCAGATCAGGGAGCTTTTGGCAGATACCATGCTCCGGGTGGTCAAGAAGGTGACCAATGATGAGCTCATGGCTCAATACATTATGAGCTCCAGACTTGGACTGACCCAGCATCAGTGCTACAAAGCAGCAGTCGGCCACTACAAGGCAACCTGCTTCAACTGGCACAAGTCTGAGGTACAAATGCACACGTTAGATAAGCAAACATAAAATAAACTCTGAAATTTCCCCGAATGGGATGAATAAAGGTATATCTAATAAAGTCTGAAGCATTCTAATCAGTTTCACTGTATGGTTTATAGAAGGTGATTAGTCACAACTCGGGCAGCGTTCATGTGTAGCTCAAGAGTGAAACCTACTTGTTTGCTTCAAAAGAGGAAGTGCTAAATCTGCTTTATTTGTTTGTGTTATACTTCACATCCTCCATAACGTTTTGACATTTACAGTTTCACAAATACAACTGGGGAAATGAATTTGGGTCATTAAGATTTTACAGAATCTTTACCAGCACAGACTGTGGGAGTGTTTGTGACACGTGATGTGTTGCTTGGTTTCAGTTCGAATATGCTCTGAGACATCTGTACGCCCTGGTGAACCTATGTGAGAAAGGATATCCTACAGACAAGTAGGTCTAAATGTGTCTTTGTGTATATGAAGTGTCTTAAAATGCACACGCTATACTCTTCATGGATCAGACTTTTATTATGCATCAATATTTGATTCATTAAAGGCCATAGTTCCAGTGCAGATCATCCTGCTTTTCTGATCAAAGCCGTTGGTCAATGTAATTCCAGGATCAGTGGCAGGGCAGTTGTTCTTAACTTTTTAACTGTTTCAGCAATTCTTTATAGTAAAACTAGAAAGATCAATATTTGAGGTGCAAGGATTTGTAATACCTCCGTAACAGTTTTCAAAAGAAAATTACAATGTTCAGAAAATAAAAAATTTCAACCTATAGTTGAAAAAAGTTTCACAACAAAATATGACATTTATTTATTGGGGTTGGATTATATCATGTAAAATTCAAGATATGCATAAAATTCTAGGGAATTCCATAAAAAACAAATCTATAATGAAATGCCAATTTCAAAATACAAAAATGTGGCTGTTTTTCAGATAAATGATGCATATTTAAAGTCATCTCTACCGAATTCAATATTTTGTCTATTAATAAACTGGAATATTACAATTTTTTTTTTTTTAAAGTCAATTTTAATTCCTCATATCTTTGATTCCGTAGCATCCTTCTTGCCATGGACATTGTGTGTATGCAGAGCAAGTAGAGGGATTCCCATGCATCTATTCTGGCCTCAGATGAGTCTGCCTCCTCCTGGTGACGGAAGAGCCTTAAAAAGACAAGCTTCACTTTGCACTGCATACAAATCAATCTGTTGTTCAACTGACATTGTTTTATCAACCTAATGTTTTTTTATCCCTTTGTGTTTTAATTTTACTGAGGAATTTTTACTTGTTTTTTCTCGAGTTGCACGATCACTGAAAGATTTGTGGATGCATTATTTTATTGTTTCTATTGGATTATTTTATGAAATCCACAGAGATTTCTTTTGCTCTCTGCTTTGTGTGTATGACCGTGATATGAATGTTGAAATGGCACATGTAGGATGTACCACTGAACTCTGAATGACTGCTGAATTCAAGAGGTGTTGTAAAAGAGGGATCTTGAAATAAAATTTTACGAACCAAAACTACTGTAATCTGTTGTTAATGACGTTGATGCAAGACGTGTACAGTGGCCCTGGAGGGCAAAACAACATATCACAATGTACCAAAATCATGCAAACAAAAAGTCCCGTTGTGTTCATGATGTGGATGCTGATTGGATCGTCTTTCTGACAGGTGGGAAAACTAGAAGATTGTGTTAAATGTAGCTGCCACCAAAGAAATCACCAGGATATGATGTCATTTTCTTTTCTTTAATAAAGAGTTCCGACACATGAATCAGGAGCACACGTGTGAATGAGGCTTACAACCCCCAACCACCACCCACTGCTTCCCAAACACAACCTTGAAGCCTCTGATGGATGCACAGCCACCCCTCAGGCCTCAGGAATAGAATACAGTAGAATAGAAATACTTTATTACAGTAAACCCTTGTTTTTCGCGGGGGTTAGGTTCCAAAACCCGTGAAGTAGAAACCTTTTTTTTTTTTTTTTTTTTTTTTTAAATATTATACAATTAAAAACAATATTATAAATTGAAATGAAATAAAAGACTATTTTAAAGGCCAAAGCATTTGTTTCACAAATAAAAGTACTTTACAAACGTTTTTTTTTTTTTACAAATAACTTATGTACTGTCAAATAATTTTAATCATCAGTGTGAACTGAAGGCTTCAAATCGCGGAGATTAGCCCCGCCCACCGCGACCCGAGTCATTGGATTGAACGGGAGAAAATGAACAATGATTATGAAAAAAAATGCAAAGTACAGTGTTATAGCAAGGGATCACTGTAATCCCAAACTGGGAAATTGGTACTTGAATGTTTGTTTAATGTTTAAGGGATTCTTTCACCTAGTCCAAAAAACGGAACACGTGTTTTTAACATGTCTTAAGATGTCACAGTATGCATAGATATCCTGAAGGGCAAATCACAAAGTACACAGAGAAAAAAAAACAGGAGAGAAAGACAGTCAAGAAAAGGACATACATGATGACCAATAGAAATGCAGTACTGCTGGGAGTGCTGACATGCAGCCAATCATGTCCCTCAGATATTCTCTCCGCCCTCCACACATTGAGGTTGTTATATGCAACTGGTCTTCTGGAGTGCTACCTGCAGAGCTGTCCAAATTAATAAAGTCCATGTAACATTTCCATCATGGCATCTGCAGCTTTAAGAGCAGTACTAAAGACAAAGGTAAGACTTAATTAAGTTATATATAAGTATTAAGAATTAACAGCTGATCTTGTTTAAAGTGCCAAGTGTCAAATGTGTTGCAGGATTTGGATGTGTTAACTGTTGTATAATGATGCTTAATGTGTTCTTATACTGAAGGGGAAAGACAGGACGTGTGAAGGTGTGCATGTGTTTAATAATAAATGGGAAGTTTAGTTTCATCCGAGTTTTCTTTGAGTCTATAGACTTACCCACCTTCCCCCCACTGCATTTTTACCTTCTGGCAGTGTGCTCAATGTAAAGGTTTCATTTTCCCTTTGGGAATCCATCTCCTCCTTCATAGCCTTAACCCAATGTTTTGAGTTTGATGAGGTCATAGCTTCTTGAAGTGTTTGTGGTACGTTGCTCTTTACTCTGTAACAATAGTCGATATTTATTAGTACCTGATCATCACATTCCACTTTGCATTCATAGTCTTATCAGTACTGAGGACTTTTCCTGTCTCTTTTTGGATAGCGTGAGCTGTGGCTATTTTCATCTTCTATTGTAATATCATCTACATCAGAAGTTTCTGTTTGACAATCATATGATTCACGTAGGATTTTAGGTGTAACCCTTTTCCTCTGTAGATCATCCTCACTCGTTTCCTGATCTGAGTCTGCCGTTCATTGACACGTCTTGTGATGAACTTCACCAACCTGTTTGTGAGAACTCTTCCAGTATGTGGGTAGTAGACTAGATATGCAGGGCTGTACTTGTCAAAACCAACAAATATCCCTTTCTCACATCTTGAGTCTAGCTTCTTCTTATCATGTTTGTATGCGTAGCACACTGATCCAAATGTTCTCATTTTTGAATGATGAGGCTTTCTCCCTGTCAACATGTGGTGTGGAGTCTGTCCTACACTTCGGTTATAACAGCTATTGCGTATTAGACTTAGACTTAGACTTCCTTTATTGTCATTACACAGACACACACAATGAATCTGGTAACGAAATGTCATA
>JAPTHA010000016.1:12568012-12579279 GCA_029814585.1 Gymnapogon annona | reverse complement strand
TTTATGGACGTAGTGAAAGAGGAGATGAAGGGAGTTGGTGTGAGAGTAGAGGATACAGAGGACAGGGTTAGATGGAGAACTGTGATTCGCTGCGGCGACTCCTGAAGGGAAAAGCCCAAAGGAAAAGATGATGTTGTTATGTGTTCCGATATGTTTATACGTGTACTTATACGTTTTTTGTGTTTATGAGCTGACAGCTTTGTATATTATCAGATTACAGTTGTCCCCTTCCAAATTGTGTATGATTATGTAGATTTTGAATGTGTGTGTTAACAAAAGGATTAAATTATCCTTAATGGACTGTGGAAAATCTCTTTAAAGTACATTTTCATGGAAAACAGGCCGATTATTCTGATTCTGAGTTCTAATGAGCTCCACCTTCAGCTGTAACATTGGTCAAACTTGAATGCAGCACTAGTAAGAATTCATAAACACCATATAAATGAGTAAAACACTATAAGGGATCAATTACCAGTACCCCATAATGAGTGTGTAATAGAGTGTAATTGCCATTTTCACTGAACTAAAAGATTCTTCCGGTACTTTTTAAATTACATGATCTTAAACTGTCCACAAGTAATTAATGCATCGCTGTTTGACTTGAGTCATTACTAGAAAGAAATGCATTATTAACAATAAACAAGAAAACAGGGTTAATCTGGGAACATACCAGTGGTTGCTTTGACCTCATGGTGCAGTAGCCACTGTAGCGAGTCTCTCCATCCTTTGGAGGAGTGGAGCTCAAAGTCCCATACAGCAAGCAGGTGTTACTGTTTTTGCCAATCTTCAGGTATCCTTCACTCTTCCCTCCTATCTCACTGTCTGAGGACACTGTCCACTGCTCCAGGCTCTCTGGACCTCTGAACTCCCACACCACTTGGTTCTGCTCCAGCATATGGTCAAGGATGGGTTTACCCTGTGGACCAACCCAGGGGTCAGTCAACTCTTTTTTCAGCAGGGCAAAGTGCTTCTTAATCCCCTCAAAACCCTTTGCGAAGTTAAGGTTGATCTTCTCCCATGGGTGCCTGTTGTCTTTGGGTTGGCCCGGTCGTCTGTAGTTACCCTGCGTCACAGTTCTTCTGGGCAAAGAGAGTGGAGAGATGACGTGGAGCAGGAGCTGCTGGTGATGGATGGAGCTCAGCACCCTCAAAGGACGGAACTGAAGGATGTTTGGCAGAGACATTTCTGAGTTGATGTGTGGAATTCACTCCTGGGAAAGAGAGAGAGAGAAGTGGTGTTAGGACATTTAAGTAGAAGATTTTTTTATGAATGTAAAACTTTTCATACCAATCAGTTTTTTGTATTAGGAATACATCTATCAAATGATTATTAAACAGAAAACAAATACCGATCCAGTATAAATGCAATGATCAGTGCGCCGCTTTGTTTGGAAGAAACTCAAATAATGTCTTAGTTACTTAAACAAAAAGATTAAATGTACAAGGCACTACATTACAAGGGAAAATCTGTAATCTAAAGAACTACGAACAATGCCCAAATGCACAAATTGATCTTTTGATCTAGCAGATCAACAGTAGCCATTCATTTTGAGAACATTAGCGAAATATGTTTGCTGTCATCAATGAGAGCTAGCATAATTCAATGTGACTTACTCTGAGCATGTTGCACCAAATATGGTCTGAAAACGACTCGTCCGTTATTATGAACTTGATTTCTGAATGACAGACCGCACCGTGTGATCGATCTATGTGCAACACTTTTTACGAACTACAAACACGATTTATCTCCTGCGAAACCGTCTTTAACTAAAGGTTGTCCGGAAACACAAGAGCAATACTTGGGCTGCATTCAGAACAGTCTTGATTGTTGAACATCACAGGACAGCCTCATGCCTCCGTGGGGACGAGTGATTGACTTGTGGATATTGAACATAGCTTTAGTGCATCTAGTATTCCCGTCCTGACTGAGAACGCGCTGTGAATATACAGTTCCGCTCTCCCGGGTGACAGTTTTCACCATGCCAGCCCAGTCCGTCTGTTTTCTGTTTGTCTATTCATTTACAATTATTTTATGATGAAAGTCGAGCTTATAGGGTAGTATTTGACGAACACTAATTTAAAAAAACAAGAAGAGGCCGTTGCTACAATACGAGCGCGCATGCTCAGTAGCGCCTTTGTGTCGCCGACTGCAGAGCCAACAAGCTAGGTAGCAGCAGCGGCTAGCCTCGAACATTTAGACGACACAGAGGTAGCTAGCAGGTTAGCCGCTCAGCTAATCATGGTGAATGTAAAGAAGCGGAAAGGTCGAGTCGTGATTGACTCTGACTCCGAAGACAGCGCTAGTGACGATAATTTAGATCAGGTGGGTGTGCTTTTTTGTAATTGTGTTACACCTGATCGTTTTTTAACTTGTCAACACTCTTGTGTCGAAGCTAATGTATGCTAACGATATGTTTGGCCTCGACTGAACAAGCTGAAATCGGCCCTGTCTTAATTAGTTTTGGTTCATAATAAATTATTAGGTTAGAAACTTAAACACATTTTCGGGAGTTGGTGCTTTTTTTGGAAGCGGTTAAAACTGCATTGTGTGTATCCTCATACTCAGTAACGGGTTAATAAGCAGAAGCTAGCTAACTTGTGCTAACGTTAAGGTTACATTCCGAGAGATGCACTTAGCGCTCTAATCAAGCTGTATTATGTTGACAGGAAAATGCCGCGCCATTGGCCTTCGCTGCCTCCATTTAGCAATTTGTTTTGGTATGGCCAGGCAGTATTGGTCATACATTTCCGCGTTCTAGCTTAATGGGATTTGTGGATGTTTGTACACAGTGAAGCCGCAGAAGCGTCGCACTTGATTTAGATTTGAACCCTATCTCCCGAATGACGTCAGGGGTGCGGAGCAGAAGGTCTATTTCGGTGTTGTTGTCAAACAAGCCGACTGAGCTTTACAGTTAGATGTGTCTCTGTGCAGGGCAGGGTTATTAGTTCGGTAACTGACTCTGAAATAACTTAGGTCACCAACAGACTCGCATCGAACCATCGCAGCAAAGCAAAGCAGTGGTGGTCAAGTCAGTCCACGTATGAAATTAAGAGAAGACTCGTGAAATAACGTAAACATTGAACTGGTAGTGCTGATTATTGGTCACGAAAACACAGTCTAACAATACACGGGAAGTAATTGAGAAAAACAAAAAAGGCTAACATGAAAGGCTTCCCATAAAGAGTGACTTTATAGACATTAGGCCAAGGTAACTCTGGATGCAGGGCATTGTGTCCTGACAGGTGTGAGCTCTGGTGGGTTATCAGCTGTTTTTGTGATTGTGGTAGACAATGCTGTCTAAAAACAGTGGTCCAAAATATACCCTGGATTTTCAGTTCAGTTCTGTTGATGGCGAATGCCATATTATTAATAATAGTTGTATACACTTTAATGACTGTGTTTTGTTTTGTTGATTCCTGTCAGTTTTTTTCTGTCATGTCTTTGTGAATAAGATTCACCAGCCCAACATCAGTGTGAAATAAAGAATTAATGCAAAGTATTTACTATCCAGCCAGCAAATTTGTGAGCACATAGTTGACACTCCACCTCTTGTAATCACCAATAGACATGTCTGGTAACAGAAATGAATATTGAGATATTCTGAAATGATCACAAAATTGGAAATATTCTTACCAGTGACCATTGCTAATCTGTGTATAATAAGGTTTATTAAATACAGTACCTAAGACACTGCAGCTGCAGACTGAAGCCTTGGCACTCTTTTAACAGTAAGATCAGATTGTGACTGTGCACATATGGTTTTCATAGCTTTGCATTCCACTTTTAATACAGTCTCTTGCTCATATGTGTGATGGTTCATAAGTGATATTGCAACTGATTTGTCTGGTGGAATTGATTTGAGGGAAATTGCCATCGACACCTCGCCTCAAGATGTGTTTTATTGAGCTCTTGGTTTTGTTTTATTCATTCACCCATGTTGTTTAACTTGTGGGAAAATTAACTGCGAAAACAATTGGCATTTGTTATCAGTCATAAAGCTGATCATGATTTACAACTTTAAGATGGAACAGTATATTTAACACGCCGGTACCATACTGATGCTTCCACTTATCTGAGTCCAGGTCACAGGGGTGGCAGCCTCAATAGCCCAGAATGCCCTCTCCCCAGCCATTTCCACCAGTGCTTGTGAGAGAATCCTGAGTCGTTTCCTGACCAACCAAGAGATACTGTATAAACCCCCCAGATGTTGGGTCGACACAGCAGGGAGGTGTCTGGTAGACCTCCTCACTAGATGCCCAAACCACCATGTTCCTCTCAACTTGGAGGAGCAGTGGGAGCCCTTTCCAGATGTCTGAGATCTCACCTCATCTCTAAGGCTGAGTCTGGCTACCCTTCAGAGGAAACTCATTTCAGACAATTGTATCCGCGAAATTGTTATTTAGGTCATTACACGGAGTTCATGACCATAGGTGAGGGTTGGAATGTAGATAGACTAGTAAATTGAGAGCTTCACTTTTTGGCTTAGCTCCCTCTGCACCACAATGGAATGGTTTAGCATCTGCATCACTGCAGACATCGCCCCGATCCGCCCTTTCATTTAACACTCCCTCCTAACTTCACACGTGAACAGGATCCCGAGATACTTCAAATCCTTCACCTGAGGTTCGGCTTTCTCTCCAACCTGAAGTGGCCACTCCACCAGTGTTTAAAAGCGTCTGTGTTGGCTTTTGGGCTTTTGACTTATTTCTATACTATGTGACACTGGTTTTGTTTTGATTCCTTTTTCAGGAGTTGCTGTCTCTGGCAAAGAGGAAGAGGGTCGATTCAGGTGATCAGGAAGAGCCAGTCAGCAAACCTGCAGCTTCCACAGATTCAGAAACATCCGACAGTGATGATGAGGTATGACTGCACTTGTCTCAATAATTTGTAAAGTAGTAATTTTAATAGACTGTTTTAGCAATATGATGTAGCATTATTTGCATTTAGAAAACATATTTGATACAGTACAGTTCAGCAGCAATAATAATAATAAATAACTATTTAAAATTTTCCCTAGTGGACTGTGGGAGGCACTAAAGGCAAAAAGAAGGTTAAACAAGGGAAGGGATCTGACAAGAAGAATGCTACAAAGAAAAAAGTTAATAAAGCAACGGCGTCCGGCAGCTCAGATGGAGATAGCTCAGCGGAGAGCTCTGCACCAGAGGAGGGTAAGTGCTTTCAGAGGGCACAGAAGAAGGGGAGGTTTTAACTCCATAAACAAACTTTCTTAGTGTTTTATTCTGTGCCAAGCTGCTCCAAAGGGACCGAATTTGTGATTAGGTCATTTTGTAAGCACTGTTTTCATAAACTTAAAATAATAAATGGTGGTAAATGTGCAGGTACCAGCTTATTGCACAATTTGACTGATCTCCCACTGCCCCTGGAAAAGGCAGAATGGCAAGGTATCAAATGAAGTGTAGATTACATTTATCAGAGATGTGTCATCTCCACGGGTATTTCAAGTGGATTAGGTGACTCACACACTCATCCCTGTTATCCCAGCTGGTAGTGCAGCACCTAAGCTGCAGTTTGTTTATCAGTGTCCTGTTTTCACTCGAACCCTAGAATTTTAACCTGGAAAAGTCTCCTCTTGCAAGTTTCCCAAAAAATCTGGGTTAATGTGGAAATTTATGATATTCCTAGTTAATACATGTACCTCAGACCTCACATTCATGTCTACAGGGTATACTTTCCAGTGAAAACTAGGTGCGCTATTATAATGATGGAAAAAAAGTATTAGTGTTATATTAAACAGGCAGTAAATTAGCTAGTAGTTGCTTTTGTTTCCCCCTCGTACAGTTCAGTGTAGCCACTTAATGAGTAAAAAAATCAGTTGAAAGTCATACATACAAACAATAATAATATTGTGAAAATAAAGTAGATTTTTTTTCCTCATACAAAAAAAATGAGGATGTATGAGGATTTTTTTTCTCCATACATTTGACAGTATTGGCATATGGAACAGAAGCTGAAAGTACCAACTGAATAGTATCAACAGTAAAAGGGATACTCTGGTATCAGGGGAATTTATATGCTTAAAAAGAATATATTAATGCTAAATAAAATGAAATAAGTTGTAGTTGGTATGACAAAGGCATCAGCATGATGTAGTTTAATATATTAATCTCTTCTTTCCTCCGTCGATTATTATCAGGTGAGGTATCTGACTCGGAGAGTAATAGCTCATCCTCCAGTTCCGACTCCGACTCCTCTGAAGACGAGGTTTTCAGGGATGGTTACGATGATGACCTGATGGGAGACGCAGAAGACAGAGCTCGATTGGAGCAGATGACGGAGAAAGAGAGAGAGCAGGAGCTGTTCAACAGAATCGAAAAAAGAGAGGTGCTAAAGAGACGGTGAGTGCCCATTGTAAGATGTACATTATAACATTGTACTTGATATGAATGATCCAAAAGTAAAAAAAAACAAACATACATGGGGTTTAGCATGTCAATGTTGTGTGTGCTCATTTAATTAATTTTTAATTCATTTTTGTTTTTTTCCATAGGTTTGAAATCAAGAAGAAACTGAAGACGGCAAAGAAGAAGGAGAAAGAAGAAAAGAAAAAGAAGCAGGAGGAAGAACAAGAAAAAAGGAAGCAATCTCAGGTTCAAGACACACAAGTGGTGAGTCCAGTTTGAGATGAAAGAATATTAGGTCACTGTAATTAAAGGATGAAGTTCAGTTTATGATTTAAATTTTGCCAGCACTGGGCATGATATAATTTTCTGTCAACATCCACCTATGTTCAGGTCATGTCACACAACAAGGAAAGACGATCCAAACGTGATGAAAAACTTGACAAGAAGTCCCAGGCCATGGAAGAACTCAAAGCTGAACGAGAGAAGAAGAAAATCAAAACAGGTGATTGTTGTTTTGCATACGTGATGTCATTATTTGGATAATGTTGTCCTTGCAAACACTCATGCGTCACCTTTTTTTGGTGAACAGCTGAACTGCTGGCTAAACGTCAACCTCTGAAGACAAGTGAGGTTTATTCAGACGATGAAGAGGAAGAGGAGGAAGATGACGACAAATCATCAGTCAAAAGTGATCGGAGTTCACGCTCCTCGTCTTACGATGATGATGAGTAAGTATAATTTTATTTCTTGTGCTCCAGAACAAATTGATTTCAACATGGGGTTCAAATTCAATTTGAACTTATCCCGAACTAGAAGTAGAGCCATCAAGTTACTCTTGGTTTTGTTTTGATCATAGAAAAGAGGAAACTCCACCAAAGTCGCAGCCTGTTTCTCTACCAGATGAGCTCAACAGGGTCCGTTTGTCCAGACACAAACTGGAGCGCTGGTGCCACATGCCCTTCTTCGCTAAGACTGTTACTGGCTGCTTTGTGCGGATAGGGATTGGAAACAGCAGCAGTAAACCAGTTTATAGGGTAAGCTTGGCTTCTGGGCACTTTGTATTGAACAGCAATGTGATGATTTTTATCATGACTAATCTTGCAAATGTCCACATTCTTTAAATTTCTGTGAATTGAGGTTTTGGAGTCGTGTCGTCCCGCTACAGTTTCATTACTCCAAATAAGTGCAGATATCATTTAATCACATATATCTGCGCTACATAAAACCTAATAAAACTGGATTGCCCAATTAACTTTTTTTCCCCTATTCTTTTTCTCTATTAATTATTTGACACATAATTTCACAGAGCTCTTATCTTCCTAATATGACATGTATAAGTAATGTTACTTGAGTCGCCACAGTTAAGTGGATGAAGATCTGCTTATAAAACCAAAGCTGCTGTTGTTGAGTGTGACATTTGAGAAGTCAATCAAGTAAGTTTATGTAACTTTAAGAATTATAGAATGCAAGTTGGATGATGATAATGCAGGCTGTAGATATTCATAATGCCAATGCAAAGCTGGATATATTTAATCCTGTCATTGCCCAATTGTGCTGATTTTTGTCAATATTTTTCCAAAAAATGTAAAGTTAAGTGTCATAATTCAATCCAACGTCCCTTAAGAATAATGGTTGGTTGAGGTTATGCTCAAATACAAATCTTGGTGCATTAATTGTTTTGATTATTCCCCATAGTTCTGATGTTATCCCTTGTTTTAATACCAAAATAACAACCTGCAGTTGAAATAGATCATATCGCAACAGCATTTTATCAATACATTATAGATGTATTTAGTTAAATTGGATTTCATTGAATTCTCTCTCCTTTTAAAGGTTGCTGAAATTGTGGACGTGGTAGAGACGGCAAAGGTTTACCAACTTGGATCAACGCGAACAAACAAGGGATTACAGCTGAGGTAAGTGTTCTGTCACCAATGAACATGTCATCAACATTTTTGCTCTCTATGATAACTGTCAGTGATGGATGTCTTTTTCCAGGCATGGCGGTGATACACGGGTATTCAGGCTTGAGTTTGTATCAAATCAGGAATTTACAGAAAGTGAATTCATGAAGTGGAAAGAGGCGGTACGTGTTTTTACAAGGCGGGTCTTTAGAATGACCAGTATTCATGCTGACAAAGTGAACCAGGAAGAGTTGAAGTTGTGTTTATTGGCCCTTTTACAGATGATGGTCGCTGGGATGCAAGTCCCAACTCTTGATGAAATCACCAAAAAAGAACAGTCCATCAAAGAAGCTCTGAACTACAAGTTCAACGACAAAGACATAGAAGATGTAAAACTCTGTAAATTTTTAAATATATTTTTTTAAGAAGTGCAATGCAACATCACCCAACTAATTTATTTTGTCTTCTCCAGATTGTTAAAGAGAAAGACAGATTCCGAAAAGCACCACCAAATTATGCCATGAAGAAAACGCAGTTACTCAAGGATAAGGTAAAAGAAAATAATACACCTTTGTTGAAGTCAAACGTTGACCTTGTAGAGCTGTGAACATATAATCAACTAAATTAAGTATTATAGCTGTGATGTTGCATTTGGTTCTTTTTCATCTGTGTTTTAATCAAAGGCTATGGCAGAAGAGAGTGGTGATGGTGACAGAGTGAAGGTTATCCAGGACGAGTTGAATGAGCTGGAGGAAAGAGCTGAGGCCCTCGATAGGCAGCGGACCAAGAATATATCTGCCATCAGGTCAGTGAACTAGAGCCATTTGAAACTGCGTTTGTTTCCCTTCAGTCGTATTCACACCTAATAGTACGATAGACTCAAGAATGCATCATGAATGAAGACATGACAAACAAGGAATAAGAAATGTCACTTATCTCCACGGCATCTTCTGTTTCTGCTACATCAAAGCCTACCGTGCCTCTAATCTCTAAGGCTTTAGGAGTAAACAGACTTACTGAGGAATTCATGCCAGATAAGATGTTAAATTGTTGTAGTCAATGCGGATATGATGTGGGTATTAAAAGTGTTGTTAAAAATAGAAAAAAAATCCATTAAGGTTTTTTTGTGTCTTTCTGTCATACAGCTACATTAATCAGAGGAACAGAAGCTGGAATATTGTTGAATCAGAAAAGGCTCTTGTGGTAAGTGTCCACCTTTCAAATGTGATTTTTGAACAGGTGTAAATATTAATATGGCTTAATCCCACTACTTTGTTCCTGTCTATTTATTCTTAAAGGCCGAGGGACAAAACTCCAAAAACCAACAGATGGATCCTTTCACACGGAGACAATGCAAACCCACCATGGTGTCTAATGTAAGGCTTCTATTAAAATGTCTGTCATCATCTCTGCATAATCCACATAAAGAATGTTGGATCATCCTCTTTTTTATTTTTGTCTTGGTCCTGCAGGCCAGAGACCCATCAGTCCATGCAGCTATTCTTGCTCACCTGAACCAGAAGTATGGTTCTGGATCAACACCAGACCCTGCTAGTGCTGAGAAGAGCAAAGTGGTAAGGACGGCAAACACCAGGAGACACTCCCACTGCTAACATTACAGATGTTTGGACAGAAAAGTCTGACGTGTTCACTCACCCCAGTTATGTTTATTTAGGTAGCTGTTATCAATGTCAGTTCCCTGTGGTACAACACAACATTTGTGGTTAGCGACAGTAGTTCACATTTGACTGTGATCAATTGACACTAAGCTATACTACACACCTAACTTGCCCTTAGTCAAGTATTGTTCAAGATAAGAGATCAAAACGCAAATAAAAGCATCACCTGCAGACCAGTTGAATAGTTAGTATTACTTGAAGATCACCCTTGGGTTGAGACATGATGATCAAAATAGACTGATTTAAGCCCTAAAGTGTAGCTGTTGAAAGAATCGAGTTAAAAAAGGACTTTCACTCAATGTGGGCAGATTTGGATAGCACATGAGTTCGTTCAGTGCAATACACAGGTGTTCTTGTACTTAAAGGATGTGGTATTGATGATAGCATTAACTTACACATTCATGCATTCCTTCTCTTTGCAGCAGGCACTGTGTTGGCTCCAAATTGTATTATATTTTTAATATATTTTTAATTTGATATAATATAATTTTAAGATACCTCATGAGGAGCCACTCATTACTAGAGCCAGGAATCTAGAATAGATAAATTGAGCAAATGACCACATTTTTGACTGCTTTACATGATTGCAATTGTTGAGTGAAGAGACAGAGCTCCCAGATCTGAATGTACTTCTTCGTATATGTATGTAGAGATGCACCTATTCAAATGCAGTGGATTTTTATATATCTACCCATTTAGAAAGTGGACTGTGTTCAGTTATAGGTCAGTCCTTTCCTCATATATATTTTATTGTCTTGGAAAAGCTGCTGATTATAGTTTTCAACACTGATAAGCACAGACAGGCCTGTAATTAAAATGTATTTTCTTTTTTGTTACAGGGTCAAGCAAACCAGAAAGACAAAGATATCCCCAAGCCAACCACTGACCTCTCAGAGGACTTGTTCAAAGTTCATGACTTTGATGTGAAAATCGACTTACAGGTTCCTAATGCAGGTGAGATGACCACTATCCTGATCCCCATTTTTTTTTTTTTTGCCACCACCACGTGTAGGTTAGTGCTTTAATTATCCAATTTCTGTATGTTTTCCAGAAGCCAAGTCTCTGTCTGTGAGCTCCAACGCACTCCCAGTGAAGGATGGCGCTCCCCGCCGGTCCCTCAACCTGGAAGACTACAAGAAGAGGAGGGGTCTGATCTGATGCGGCCTGTATCTTTCACAAATGACATTGCATGTGTAATTGGTGGTATGTGTGGGAGTGTGTGTGTGTGTGTGTGTGTGTGTGTGTGTGTGCGTGTGCGTGTGCGTGCAAAAGGCAACGAATGGAAGTGTGTGTGAGTGCTGAAGTCTGGATGTTTGAATGTT
>JAPTHA010000016.1:12542107-12567912 GCA_029814585.1 Gymnapogon annona | reverse complement strand
GTGTGCGTGTGCGTGTGCGTGCAAAAGGCAACGAATGGAAGTGTGTGTGAGTGCTGAAGTCTGGATGTTTGAATGTTGATGACTGAGTGGTTCTCCTAAACACAGAGGACATACTGATTGAGCAAAGGCAACTCTCGCAAAGGATCTCTCTTGGAAAGACCTGTCTACATATTTGTTATTTTTACATACATACATACATACACACTCATATACTGAGTTGTGTTTTTTATGTATAGAGATTTTTGCCCACCTTTTTTTTTAGATTTTTATTTTTTTGAATGTGGGGTCGTCTTCTGGAGTCCACTGCATTTTATTCCCCCTCTAAAAAAAATTACACGCTGCTTGGGGATCATTATCTGAACAAAGACGCAATCTCAGAAGACTTAGATTGTTGAGGTATTTTCTGGACTGGGCATCTAATGGAGTTGACCAGCTTCTCATCAACACCTCATTACTGTTGTAAATCTCCCACCTCCATTAAATTTGTGATCTTGTGCCCATGCTGTTCATACTGATTTTGTCAGCCTCGATGTCTTTTGCAAAGCATAAATGTTCACCACCTCGACTGTGACGCCGGCCTCCTGCGTCAAATGTGAAAATAAAGACTCGGGCATCGAGCTTGTTGAACACAACAACTGGACATTTGTCACTTTTTAAGTCTTTGAAACAACCCGATTTAAAAAGAAACTTTTTCTATGGCTGGTTATAAAGTGTTGCTTTTTTTTTTTTTTTTTTGTTACCTTTTCAGTTGGTTGTTCATTGGACAACCCCCTGACTTTAAACTCCCAGAGCAGATTCTACGTGTTATTGATTGTGTCTATAGTCAGTTCCTGTATTGATGTGGCATGCCATGTAAATATGCATTTTGGAGTGAGTGCGGAAAAATAAAGAGGCACTGTTTCATAAGATTTGTGTCTGTAATTTTTCTAAATTAGTGGTGACAGTTTACTATTTATTTCCATTTACTATTCACTTCCAGAGTTATTTCAAGTATCTGAGAAGGTAACAATTGCATAAAATTGATAATCACTGTACAAGATTTTATTAAAAAAACGATGAATGAAAATTATGATTATTTCTTTCGGCTTTTCCCTTCCGGGGTCGCCACAGCAAATCCAATTTGCACATTTTATTTAAAAAAATATTTCACATAAACCTAACTTAAAGTAGTGCTTCAGAAACATCACAGAGAAAACCCAATCGGTTTCACAGTGAATTATTTCATAGTTCTG
This sequence comes from Gymnapogon annona, assembly GCA_029814585.1. Lineage (NCBI taxonomy): Eukaryota > Metazoa > Chordata > Actinopteri > Kurtiformes > Apogonidae > Gymnapogon > Gymnapogon annona. The sequence continues at coordinate 12,566,680 of JAPTHA010000016.1, read as the reverse complement.
CGGAGAAGATAGTTTGATTTGGCATGAAATATTGTAATTTTTATTGCTTATTTGCATTTTTAAGCGATGCTTACGTTACGTTATTGTTATTACGCCAGGTAAGTGTGGCGACGACCACAGTTTTTAAACAGGCATTTCCATAGTCGCTCTGTTTGGGGTCCTAACAGGTAGCATTTCCTGGTCCACGTATTGAGATCACCAATATACAGTGCATTCTCTATAACATGTAATGACAGCTACTCGTCTTAATCCAAACGCTGTTGTTCGTTCATCTCCAGCCGAGGAACCTCAGTGACAGCCGGATGATCTGAGATACTTTCACATTTGGACGTCTTTTAAACGGTAAATCAGTAGCTTGTATGAGCTAGCCTGTTAGCCGAGTAGCTTAGTTATCTTTAAACAGCTGTGTTTACTTTAGTGTGATTATACAGAGGACCGAGCTGCTGTAGAGTCCTGTAGCTACCGTTGTCACTAATGTTTATAATGCGCTTTTAATAATTGGAACCCATAACATGTCTTTCGGTTTGACTATTATTTAGCATGCTCGCTGTGCAGAAGCATCCCCAACATTGAAACACTCCCAATTAACGATAGAGCCCATTTAAATCTCTTTCATCCTTCTTATAGGTTGCTATCTGTGACTTAGCTCAGTCTTGTGCTATTAATCGTTAGTTAGTCGTGAGTTAGTCTGAGAGATTTGAACTTATATCCGATGAATCCTTTCTCGCGTCATAACAACTTCATTTACAACATCAGATAAGATAAATGATGAACTGACGAAGACAATGTTAATCACCACAATACCCAAGGCACTTCATCTGATCTTGGGATAAGTGACATATTTATTTAAACAATTCCTTTGTACACAAGAAAGTGTAGTCAACTTAATTGATTCACTTGTCATAACTGTGTGTTTGACGTGGTTGGTTCATGATCTGAGGAACACAAGAGGTCAACTGGCTAAAATGCCTTCACCTTAGTGTATGTGATAATATATATATCTTAGCATATATTTGCTGGACAAATTTTCAATAAATATACTTATAAATGTTGTATAAGTAAGCAATTTTTAATTCAAGTTCAGTGCGTTTACCACATGCATACCATATTTTACATCACTTTTGGGGAGTGGTTACTTAGGGAGTCAAAACTTTTAGCCTGTCTTGGGTAATTGTATATGCAAAGACATTTTCAGCTTAATGATTCTTAATTAAATTAACTTGTCAGACATCATCTTGAGTACAATGTGCTACACATAACAGCTATGGAGAGTTTGGACTTTGAGTCCCAATTACAAGGTCAAGTGATTCATTGATTGATTAAATTGATTGAATTTGTCATTGTTGTCCAAATGATTCAAGTACACAGAGAAAATAATGAGCCGCTGTCAATTCTTGAACTTTGAGGCTGATGCCCTTATCAATTTCAAATTTTGGGTCTTAAAACATCTGCTGAGGCCAAACACAAAGTATGCTAACAGTTTGTGTTTGTCCCAGTAGGAGGCAAGATGTCTTGGTTTGCAGACTTGGCTGGAAAAGCTGAAGACTTTTTGAATAAAGTGGACCAAGGTGCTGCTACTGCTTTGAGCCACAATCAGACAAGAACATCCTCCTTCACCTCATCCTACACAGAAGAATCTCCTGTCAAACCTGAGTACAAAGCTGAAGTAGCTGAGACGCACTTTGCATCTCCTCATGATGCACCAAACTACATCTCTGCAGCAGCTGGCAACATTAAAAGATCAAATGCATCCCTGCTGGCTGGCACAGCCAATGTGTCCCATGCACCCTCTGGTTCTGGCAATAGTCCTCCCAGCTCTGCGAAGACATCATCCAACTTTGTGAGGCCCAAAAAGAGCGAGCAGGATGTGGACGATGATATGCTTTTTGACTTTCTCAACAGTTCAGACCCTCCAGTCAGCAATAGGAAGGAATCAAGACGAGCACCGGTCACTGAGGCCCTTAACCCAACACCTCCCTCTTCCATCACCCCTCATACCATCCCTTCAGCCCCATCCACACCCCCCTCAACCCGTGGAGTATCTCGGGCATCAAGCCTCAGCTCTCTGTCTGCACACAGCATCAAAACATCTGAAGAGAGCTCTGCCAAAGAGCCAAGCCAAAGTACGAACATACCAGACCGCTCATCACACTGAATTTATAACACCTGCACAACTTATTTTAATTAGGAAAGGGTTATTAAGACTTTATGGATGGTCTGATACCATGTAACTTACAGTACCTACATCTTATGTTTGTTTTGTTGAGATTTCCCTCATGGCAGAAAATGGATACTGGTTATTACATGCATTAAAACAACAAATGCAAGAAAATGATCATATGAAGTAGCCTATTGTTTGCTATACTTTATGCAGTATACACTAAACCATACATCCGTATTAATTTTAGAAAGATGTACAAATAAAAACGAATCGCATTAGTACTGTCCAACCACAATACATCCTTAGAAATGTTGATATTGATGTCTGGCTGTTGCAGACACACCTGAAAGTTCAGACTCAGGTTTGGCTGTCCCTCAAGAGTCCAGCAGGCCAGAGCCCCCTCCCATAGAAGAGCCACAGAACCAGGTGCTGTCCAGTCTGCGTTTGGAGAACCAGCTACTGCGCAGTGAGGTAGCCTCTCTCAACCAGGAAATGGCTTCAATCATTCAGAGGGCAAAAGACTTACAGGACGGTAAGAGAAGGGACAACGCAGGACCACTGACAGTCAACATCTCTGTACATCTCTTTGTGTTCATTGATTCATTTCCTCTCTTTTCCTTTGCTGATACATTACCGATTGTAGAACTGAACCAGTCCAGATTACGTGCAGACAAATGGAACTCGGAGCAATCTATGACTGACCGAACATTACGAGACCTTCGGTCACAGGTTGATGACCTCACAGAGGCGCTGTCTGCCAAAGACAGTCAACTTGCAATCTTGAAAATTAGACTTGATGAAGCTGATCAGCTGCTTAAATCTCGCAGCGCTGCCCTTGAGGAAGTGCAAAAGGAACGCTCGAGGTATGTTCTTTTATGATCCCATGTTTTAAAATAATGATCATCTCATCAGGAATCATTTTATATTCATGTTGATTTCTTGTTCTATAGAATTATGCAAGACCACACCGAAGGGAGTAGCATGCATTCTCAAGCCCTTGAAACGGCGCAGGAGAGGCTGCGAGAGGCTGAACTGATGCTCAGAAGAGAACAGGATAGCTATCGACAGATGCAGGTATAAGAGAATGGTTACAATTAAAATCCAAATCAAATCAAGTTTATTTGTATATATAGATTTCAAGTGCTAGATTAAATCCAAATCTGGTTTGAGTATGTGTTTTTAACATGATCTCATATCCCTCTGATCCTTGATGGGTAGAGTGAGTATGCAGGCCGGCTCTCCAAACTGGAGGCTGAGAGGCAGACGCTCGCAGAAACAATAACTGCATCAGAACGGCGAGGTGCAGAGGAAAAACTCAGGGTCGACGATTTCCAGCAACAACTGAAAAGTGCTAAAGCTGCAGCTGAGGCTGCCAAGCAGGAGTTACAAGAGTATAAGCACAAAGCTTCACGTATCTTGCAAGTAAGACTCTTGGCGGATAGCCTCTGTGAAAGAAAGTGTTTCTTACAATGTTTTTCTTTGTAAAACTAGGTAAACATAATTTTCAGTTTCAGCACTGAATTTTAGGTCAAGGATTTGGATCATAAATACATACATGGCTCAAAACACCCCAGAGAGTCTTTTATTGAGGCCTTAGTGATCATTTAAGACAGTTTGGACACAAACTAAAAATTATGTCGTAATGATCCTTTCTGGATGACACATCGCCGCTTACATTTTCTTTAAATTTTGGTCCGAAAATGAAAATAGTCATTAATTACGCAAAACACTTAATTTGGTTGTGACTAACAGTTAATTAAGGTATACCAATCACTGTTCAGGAGCTGGGGTGGTACCCATCATCCAAGGAATACAGAAAGTTATTTGCAACATATTCCTCCTGATGTACTCCTGAAATCAAATGGATAGATATACAAGTTTTTTTTAAACCATTTTTCATATGATTTGACATTTCATTCTAGTCCAAAGAGAAGCTAATCAGCAGTCTGAAGGAGGGATCTGGCTTAGACACTCTGGATGGCAGTGGAGCCACGGTGCTGGAGCTGGAAGAATTACGTCATGAGAAAGAATTGCAGAGGGAGGAGATCCAGAAACTACAGGGACAAATGCACACACTTAGAACAGAAATCCAGGTGAGATGCTATGAACATCAGGTCGAAAACAGGAGTTGAAATCGTTGCAAATTTGCTTAGACGCTGAAATGTTGTTCTCTGACAGGATTTGGAAAATCAGGCCCTGACGGAGGCAGAGACGTGGAGGGAACAACAAACGAATTTAGAGGAGCAACAAGCCTTACAGAACAGGGCCAAGCAGGAGGTGGAGGCGGAGCTTGACCGCTACAAACAGGTTTGACACATTGATCAACAAGGAGTTTTCTATAATGGTTGTCCGTGTGATCAGACTCATCATTTTGGGTTGTTCTGTTTGTTGTGTTGCAGGAGGTGCAGTACCTGGAGGAGGAGCATCATCGAGCCAAAACCACTCTGCAGAGTCGAATCAAAGACAGAGAAGATGAAATCCAAAAACTCAGGAACCAGGTCAGTCAGTCTTTGATTGCAAGGAAGTGGGCACATGTGGAACCCATCTTCACTAATGCGGATAATCTTCTTTTAAGAAAAGCTCAAACAGTCGAGATTTGTTTTTTATGGTCGTTGAAATAAATCAGTAGAGACATATTGGACCTCCAGTTAAAATTTTAGTTAGAATTTTAAGCACATCCTGTTGTTCATTTGTGGTTCCAGCTGACCAATAAGACAATAAGCAACAGTAGCCAAACGGAGCTGGAGAATCGACTCCACCAGCTGACAGAGACGCTGATCCAGAAGCAGACGATGTTGGAGGCTCTGGGCACAGAGAAAAACTCTCTGGTCTTTCAGTTGGAGCGTTTGGAGCAGCAGCTGAAGAACTCTCAGGGTGGACAGAGTGGAGGTCCAGCCATCAACATAAGTGGGCTGGAGGGACCAGGTAGGTCAGGTATTATTTAATGTTTTAGGACACTGGTGTTTCAGGGACAGTGGTATGTATGTGCATATTCACAGTATACACATTTGGCCTCTCCGCTGCAGTATAACACCTGATCACTGATCAACCCAAACAGTAATACTTGCCATGGTAGTAAATGAAACTCAGAAATGCATTTTTGATACGCACAATGCGATATTTAGTTTTTACATAGAATTTTTCTCACTGAACTGTGCAAGTGTGGTATGCTAAATAAATGTATTTAATAAAGTGGATATAAAAGAAGCAAAAAAAACAGCCTTGGTTTTAATATAATCTGGATGCATAAGCAATGAAATATAGAAATCCAATTAAAATAGGGATATAGTCAAGAAATTATGTCATTTACATGTTTGAAATTTTCTGAGTAGTTTATCACATTTCACTCTGGCCAAAGTGAGATCTTGAGTTTTTTTTTAATTTAATCTTTCAGGAGCTCGACAAAGAAATCCACCTGTTCTTTTCAGTGACCAGGACAGCCCTGGGGTGTATGGGAAAGTACGCAAGGCAGCCAGCACTATTGACCGCTTTAGGTGAGATGGTTGTATCACTGACCTCACTGTTTTTTGGACAATAATTATTGTGTTTTTCAAAATCCACATCCTGAAGATAAAATGTTGCACACTACATTTCAGCATTAGACTGGGAATCTTCTTGAGACGCTACCCCATGGCCAGACTGTTCATCATCCTATATATGGTGAGGAATGGTTTTTCCAAAATGTCTCTGCAGTTTTTTGAAACTTAGTGAAAATTAAATAATAACTTTGACTTGTTTTTCAGGCTGTACTACACCTCTGGGTCATGATTGTTCTCCTGACTTACACACCTGAAATGCACCATGGTCATCCTGATGGAAGATAGAAGGCTTAATGACAACGGTTCAAACGTGTCTCCTTTATTGCCTTCTATGTAAGGATGGTACAAGCTGCTGGGATTTGGGCTCTTGGAGCTGACTCTCCTTGTTTTGCACAGAAATGCTAATAATTAAAGACATTTCCTTGATTTCTTCAACCTAAGATCGATAGCTGACAGCTGCAGTTCATTTTTAAATATTTAGTTGATGATATACTGTATTAATGGTTTCATGAAAGGGCATAAAAAATGGACATTATCTCGCATCTGTTCTTCTCATTTCCAGCTTTCAAACCTCTGTTCTTCTGAGAGATTGTATTTAACACCATGTGAAAAATAAATCTTTTAATAAACAAAGTAATAAGGTTTACCTTGGTAAGCAAGGTTTAATGAACACTGTGTGGCACCTTTATATTTCTCTTCCTACTTTTATGACATTCCGAACTGCCAAGGAGCTATTGGGAGATGTGCCAGTTGATTAGGTGTCTGTGGCTTTGAAGACGCCTTATGAAGTCTGAGAAAATATCTAAATCTATCTGACACATTTTCAACAGTCTGTTTTGCCAAAAGGCACTGCGGAGGTCAGGGGGCTGTTGGAGGCTGTGGCTAACGTGTATTCCTGAAATTAAAATATTAAGATGTTAATTAAAATAGTATAAACACAATAATATATTTCATTAGAGGTTCAAGGTTTACAAAGTGCACATATAAAATAAGGCTTTGGAAATTGAACTATTAGACCACAGCAATAAGTTATTTGAAAAATTATTAATGGATTTGTAAGGATGGTTTGGAGGATGGTTTCCTACCTCGACCAATATAAAACATTTTATATATTAAATCACACATGGTCTAATAAATAAACACATTTTGTCTGATTCATGGATAATTAGAAAATATCCATGAATCAGACAAAGGAGATTATTTTTTCTCCAATCGCTAACATTTTACCCAGAAGAATTACTATATTCGTCAAAAATGAAAAATAAATAAAAAATTCAACAATAACCATTATATTTTAAAGACGTATTAAACCATACCAACCTAGGATTCATACTAACCACACCGACCTCTGATCAACTTTTTGAATGAAGATATTTTACATTCGCGGAAACAGTCCTTGAACGCACCTTGCCGCTCTGTGAACTTGTTGGTCCTCCAGCATCCCACAATGCACCGGGGCCGTGCCGCTGCGCTCTGTCCACGTCAAATCTGACAACCCTCCCCTCGCGCAACCCACCGAGCTGATAATGGCTGCAGTTGAGGTGGCACTTTTCGGGCTCTGTGTTGTTCCAGGCGGCTACAACTGTAGAAAACACGGCTCCCGGTGACAGCAGACCACCCAGGCCTCAAAGTAAATCTGTCCGCGGAGGTATTACTATTCCGACGGGGATATGAAGTCAGTTATCTCGCTTGTCTTGATAAATTCCTTCAGGGCAGCCGATCAGCTGTTATTAGCCGGCGCTAAATGAGCTTTAAAGGAGACTTTTTGTTACGGAACAATAGGATCCCCCCCTCCCCAATAAGTTAACTCCGTTGCCGCGGTTTAAGAGTTGAGCTTACGAGCTGGATGACCAAGCTACAACCACCTCGGTCGGATTCAAAGCTAGGCTAACCCCCTGTCCCTTTTCAGTCCTGCTTTGTTTGTGTTTTTTCCCCTTCCTGTCGAGATGTCATCGTGGCTGGGTGGACTGGGCTCCGGCCTCGGCCAGTCCCTTGGCCAGGTCAGCGGGAGCCTGTCTACCTTTACCGGACAGATATCAAACTTCACCAAAGATATGCTACTAGAAGGGGTTGAAGAAGTTGGAGGTATGTGCTGAGTCCCTGTTTTTACTTAAACATTCGAGGACCTCCACTGCCAAAGGCTCTGCTGATCTAAAGTGTTTAACATCTTCTGTCCCTATAGTCCTATCAATGCATTGAACTTGTTCAGGTAAAATGCAGTTTCTCACCTTTTCATTCTTTTATAACCTACCTTTTATGAACAACTTCCTGATCAGTAAATTAAATAAAAGAAAATACTTGAAAAACACGCAAGCAAAAAGTACCTAAACAGTAAAACCATTTCCTGTTTGTGTTTTGAATTCATACATCACTGCTACATACACACGCATTACATTTCACTGTAAGTTGAGCTCATTTGAACTACTTTATGTTTGTTTCTGTGGTTACATTTACATCATTGTTGGTCGTTTTCTGAAAGATCATCCTACTTAAAGCTGCACTTTCCTGTGAGGACGTTGTCAACTTAGAAAAACATGTTCAGCTTTCTTCAGAATGTAAGACAGTTCTAAAGAGATGAGTTCATGTACAGCAGACCGACATTACAACACCTGTAGCTCTGTTTGGAAGTCTTTTTTTGGTTTTAGTTCCTGCAATGGAAGACGTGGGACTGTTGAGGTCACTTTACAGTGTAGAACCAACAACAAATGTCCACGGTATATTCTACTCAAGTCAGCCGTTACTGCAGGGACCCCGCTTTTGTCATGATCATTGTCAGGTGAACATGAGTTAATATCCTGATGATATCACATCTATTGTTTCGTTTTCAGGGCTGTATAGTGGGCTCATAGATTTACAAATGGTTCTTAAAGTGTTGTTGCTTTGTTGAGAATTTTATCAACGTGTATTATTGATTGCACAGGTCTGGACTCTGATTGTTTGATATCTTTCAACAAGCATTGATTATGGAGCCTTAATGGAAAGCTCTTTGTGGCTTTTATCCAAAGAAATCCATCAGTCCAAAGCTAACAGACAATGAGTGCAATGACTCAAAGAGAACTTTGCCCACAGATCTCCAACTCACAGCTCCAGTCAAAAGCCAAAATGACCAGCTTTTATTGCTGTGACAGCGATGAATTTTTTTTTCACAATAAGCCTGAAATCCATCTTTGAAACAAAATACAGTTATTGTGACTGGGTCATCCAGTAGCCTCAGCTTTGTTTTGGTTTGTAGTGAGTGTTGTGTTCTGGCTGGGCTTTGTGCAGCTGGTAGGATCACATAGCCCTGACAAGAGCTCTGGAAATGTTGGTCTGCTCAGCCATGCATATGTGTCTGTCATGTGATCCTGCTTAAACTGATGTGACTGTGACTCTGAAGCTGCTAGTATCTCCTTGGTGTACATGTGCTCAACACTGTTGTGCTTTCGAAACTAATTAAAAAGTAATTAATTAGGAATTTATATTCTTTATTAAAGGGACATGCATTTTTAATCGTCTTTTAATGCTTCTTTTCTGTCCACAGACTCTTAGTTGTACAATTGTTTTCCAGTGTGCATAATGGTCTTGTTTGTCTGCATGTGATTTGTGTTTGATTCCCCCTTCACATGTACCCTCAGATGCAGCCACAGAACTGCAGGTGTCCAATTCAAAGTTGGCTGAAGTTGAAGCTGCACATGCCACACAGAAATCTGAGGTTGGACTCTTGACTGACTCACTCTGAGCCAAAGATATAATTTAAGTCACATCTCCTCTTATGCTGATCATGTCCTCTGAAAAGACTGAAAATACACTGGCATATGTTGCATCTCCTGCCTTTTTCTTTGTCATCAGTGACTCTCCTCCTCTTCTTTGTTGGTGTGACAGTATGACAGATTAAAGAAACTCCATGCAGAGCTCGAGGAGAAGCTGGAAGCATCAGAGATCCAGATTAAACGACAGTCTGCAGAGTACAGAATCCTCCTGCAACAGAAAGACGTATGCACATTTTATTTATTAACAACACACATAGGAAATAACCCTATGAATGTTAACAGCAACCCCAAGAATGGAATGTTTTCTTAGAGTTGCTGCAGAGAGTTTGCCATGACCTTTAATAAAATGAGTGGAATGAATTGGAATTAATTTAATATGCATCTTAACATATAACCAACGTGTGTCTGGTAGAGGGAAAGGCTTATTAATTTCACATATTAATAAGCTCCTTGCCCATTAAATGCTTACCTAGCCACATTAAAGATAGATGATGTTGATCATTTCTGCAGACATGACGTCGAACTCCAAGAGTATAAAAATACTCTTGTGTGATGTAATGTTGTAATGTCATGCGTGATGTAATGTAATGTTGTTGTCTAATGAAAAATAAAAAGATATAAATACCAAAAAAAAAAAAAAAAAAAAAAAAATACTCTGCCTCTTCCCAGGTGGAGATCAGTCACCTGAAAGCTCGTCAGAACGGACTTCAGGAAGAAGTTCAGAAGCTGCAGCAGTCAGCCCAGTCTGCCTCTATCGGCCCTGCTTTGCTCCCCGTCACCACAACCTCCTCAACCACTACCTCCTCTTCTGCTTCTACTTTCCTGTCTCGGCCCTCGGGGTCCCACCAGGGCTTCCACGGGGACGAAATGGACTTTAGTGATGTTTTATGGTCACAGCAGGAGATCAACCGGCTCTCAACAGAAGTGATGCGTCTGGAGGCGGAGGTGGCCCACTGGAGGAGAATGTCTCAGGTACTAATGAGGAGGAGGTGTTAATCTGGGACAGGTGGTTTCTGAGAGCTGAACCTGGACTATCTACACTAAGTTCTATGTCTATTTTCCAGGTGATTTTGTATCCCTTGGGTCATAGATCTGTTTCTTGTTTAACTGGTCTACTGAACAAATTTAATTTAGCAGTGTCTGTGTTACATATGCAAGTATAAGTTAGACCATAGGCTCCCAGAAGACTGACAGCAAGCTCTAATAGTAGTAAACAAAGACTAACGAGTGAAGGCGATGAAGTGTCATCACATAACAGGTAAACCTGCAAATACTTTTTATATTTGTACCTAAATTCATACATGCTTTCACTGCTACTCCACATCATGATCTACAACCTTAACGGATCTGGCACCTTAAAGAAATATGTTCATTCATTCATTACTTCCAAAGAAACAAAGTAAACAGTAATAGTTAACAGGACAATCTGACCGGCAAGTTTGACATTTCTGTCATGAAGTTTGACAAAAATCAGTAGTTATTAGCTCATTTAACGAAACTATTTTGTTTTCATTTTATGACACAGGAAAATGAAATATCTTGTTTCACTAACAGTTTCTTTTTCATTTCAGACATCAACAGCAGCTGGAGGCGGTAATGGTGATCAGGGTGAGATTCTCAAACTTCAAAGAACTATAAAGGTACGTGTCTAGAATCATTGTTTTCCATGTCATGTTTTAAAGATGTCAGCATAACCTTCACGGCTGAAAATTGTGCTTGAGTTTATGTTATTGTCACATCTGAACAGGAGCTACGAGAGGAGATGAGTCGTGAGGTGGATGAGCACCAGCATGAACTGGCCGCTCTGCAAGATGCCCAGCGGCAGAAGACGGCTGACATCACCCGGCGGCACAGAGAAGAGCTGGCAGAGTATGAGGAGAGGATAGAAGAGCTGGAGGAACAGATTCAGAGTGGTCAGCCAACGCTTACATTGGTTATTATAACTTAAGAAATGAGAAAATGTGGAAGTGATAGAATGAAAGATATTATCATTTATATCAGTAATAAATGAAATGTAAATTTAGCAAGATTTTTTATTTAAATTAATATGTTCTATTCTGGTTTGTTATAGGATGTAAAACGGATTAGATCATTTCTCTTAATTCAGCAACGAGCACCACTATAACTAAGACATGTAAAAAGCAAGTCTATAAATGTATCTTTGTTGTGTGTTGGTTATAGTCTCAGGGTCTGCCACCTGCAAGTATCCATTTTGACCCGAAAAGTAAGAAGTATGTTGGGGATTTTTTTGGCCAATCATTCTCTGCAGGTGGTGGCAAGATCAGTTCTGCACCAGATTCCTCGAAACTGCTCGAACTTCAGAAAACCATCCATTCCCTTGAGGAAATGGCAGAGCAGCGGGAGAAACGGGTGTTGGAGTTGTCTGCCAGCTTGGAGGAGGCTGAGAGGAAACGGGCCTCGCTGCAGCTGGAGAAGGACGACGCCCAGGAAGAAAACACCGAGCTGCTGGAGAACTACACACGGCTGCAGGCCTCCGTGACCGAGCTCCAAACCCGAGTACAAGAGCAGGAGGGGAAGAGTCTGCAGAAAGCTCAGTTGGACAGTGAGATCCAAGCATTAAGAAAAAGCCTTGCAGGTGCATAGTTAAACTTCTTAAACGTTTAATAGTCTTTTCCACTCAGTTACAGCTATTCATTTTGGTAAATGTTTATATGTGGGTTTATATCTAAATTTCAGCACCTACCATCATTGAATATTTGCAAGAATGCAACTGAATAAACATCCTCTCTCCTACTGTACTCTGTTTACTTTCCAGCTGCTGAAAAAGAAATTGAACAACTGAAAGAGTTGGCTGAGGCAAGTATGGAAATAAACATTATCAAAAGCCATGTTTTCTGTTTATACTGTAGTTACTGGGAGATTTTTATTACTTCACTCACCAGGTTAATGGGTTTTTAAAAATTGTATTTTGTTCTTGATTCAGACAAAACCACAGGAAGAAGTGGAGCATGCTGACATCTTGGAGCTCAACACCATTATTGGGAGTTTAAGAGTAGAAAAGGACATCCTTGAACAAGAAAAGGTTTGTTCTTGTAATACAGAAAATTTTGTAACACTTGTGGAATTAATATTGCTTCTATGTGTGATTTATTTTTTCATTCTCTTACACTTTTATTTCACCAGGGAAGACATTAAGAACAAATTATTAACGTTATGAGATGGTGTATATTTGCAGTTGTCAATGAAATCAAGAAGCTAAAAAATTCAGTAAATATTCAGCATAGATGAATTTTTGGGTGTTGATGGAAATAATTACATATAACTTATGAGAAGTAAATGTGTCATGTTGCCTGTAGAATAGACCCTGGGGGTCTCTGTTCTGTTTGTCTGCTTTAAACCAACTTGTAATGTCAATTTACCTGCATGTATTTTTTCACAGCTTGATCTGCAAGAGAAAATTAAAGTAATTGAGGAAAAGTTAGTAAGCCATAAAGCAGCAGAGTCTCAGTCGGAGGCAGTGGAGGATCTGAAAGCAGAGCTGGAGAGAAGAGAAAAGGTGTTGAATGCCACCATGGAGGAACGGGAAACCCTGATGTGTGAGCTGGAAGAACTCGACCAGCAAAACCAAGAAGCAACACAGGTATAAGCGATAATGGCGATCTGATGATTGACATGTTAGCTTATATTTTTCAATGAATTGAATATATCTTTATTCGTCCCAAGAGGGGAAATTACATTATATGGTGCAAACAAGATAAAAACTTTAACATCAAACGTAAAGATGCATTTATTGAAGTAACACAAAGGAAGAGCAAGACTTTGCAAGGCCTATTGCAAGGGTCTGTTGGCAGGGCTTTCAAACAGACCTTCAGAACACCTCTACCAGGCTTCTGAAAAAAGGCAGAAAATCCATACGCCTCCTTTTTTTATGCTGATTTTGATATCTGCTTTTTTGCCTCACAGCATATGATCTCAGTGAAGGAGCAGCTCTCCAGCCAACTGAAGGAAACTGAGGCACAGCTCAACACGCTGACTATTGAACTCAGAACAACCAAAGAACAGAAAAAGACATTAGAGCACGAGCTGGAGACCCAAAAAGAGAAAATGAGCCAGAGCGCTTTCACTCTCAATGATCTGCACATGGGTAAACAGCAGCTGGAGCATACAGTTAAAGAACTGAAGGATAAACTCAGACAGGCACAGGAGCAGTGCAAGGAGGCCCGTGGAGAGGTGTCAGCATTAAAAAAGACCCTAAAACAAAGAGATGAGGAGCTATCTGCTGCTAAAGTGCATATAGAAAAGGCAGGTGACCGACAAACTGAAGAGCAGGGAACCAAAGAGGAGCTAGCAGGGAAGGAAAGGGAGGTATCAGACCTGAGGAAACAGCTGGATGAGATGAAGTGCTCGCATGAACAGGTGTTATCAGAGGACTATGAGTTGAAAATAGAAAACCGGAAACTGAAGACTGAGAATGAAGAGACTTTGGGTAAAGTTGAGGAGCTAAACGGGCAGATGATGGAAAGTCAGATGGCTCTCAACCGGACCATAAGGGAAAAGGAGACACGTATCGAAGCTCTCAAGCTAGAGAAAGGTCAGCTGGAGGTCGAACTACAGCAGGCTGAGAAAACACTAGCAGAGCAGGGAAAGCAGTACCAGCAGACAATTGAGGATCTGACTCGTGCTCGCTCCATGGATGCCTCTGCTTTACAAATGGAGCATGAGCGTGCCATCAAACTAAACCAGGAGAAGGACATGGAAATAGCTCAGCTGAAGAGAGACAATGAGCAGTTAGCATCTGACCACAGAGATACTAATGAAATGCTTTCAATCACAGTGTCAGGACAGAAGCAGCTGACGGATTTGCTACAAGAAAAAGACACCTTCATGGAGACTTTAAAGCAAAATGCTGCAGATGTGCAAATGGAGATGGAGAACAGTATCTCAGTTGCAATTAAGGAAGCTGAAACTCTCAGACATGCATTGGAGGATAAGGAAAAACAGCTTGGAGGCATGAAAGAGGAGAACAGCCATTTGAAAGAGGAGATCGATCGGCTGCGGGATCAGCAGAGCAGACCTCAACCTCTGGCCGAGCCCAGGACTTTGGACATTATTACAGAGCTGGAGACAGAGATCACTCAGCTCAAGTCTTCTAGAAATGGTCTGGAAGAAGAGATACAGTCTCTGAGAAGAACTGTGGAGGAACAGCAGGCTTCCCTCCTTCTATCCCATCAATCCCTCCAGGTTCACCAGTGTGAACTTCAGCAGTCCACACTTAACCACGACAGACTTATCCAAACCAGAGATGAAGAGATAGCACGTCTTCAGGAAACAGTCAACCGCCTCAGTGAAAGCCGAGGACGTGCTGACTCCCCACCTGTACAAGGAGATGTAATCCTGCAGGAAGACAAGACTCACACACTAAACCAGGAGAACGGCAATGAGAAGCATGATCTCTCTAAAGTTGAAATAGAAAAATTGGTTAGGGGCATCAAGGAGAAAGAGAACGAGATCAGTCAGTTGAATGAGAAGAACCTGTCACTGACCCGGCAGCTGGATCAGTTGGTGGTGTCTCGTGATGAAGTGGGAAAACTCTCCCAGATGATCTTGCAGAAAGACTTGGAGATCCAGGCACTTCATGCCAGAGTCACCATGGGTGGAGGCGGACACAGCCAGGATGTCTTGTTCCTGCAACAGCAGCTTCAAGCGTACGCTGTAGAAAGAGAGCAAGTGCTGGCTGTACTTAATGAGAAGACCAGAGAGAACAGCCAGCTGCGCTCCGACTATCACCGTCTAATGGACATCATGGCAGGGAAGGAGGCAGCACTGGTAAAGCTTCAGCAGGAAAACCAGCGCTTATCCAACATGAACGATCCATCAGGAAGCCAAGAGATGTTTAAGGAGACGATCCAGAACTTGTCCCGCATCATCAGGGAGAAGGACATAGAGATTGATGCTCTGACCCAAAAGTGTCAAACCCTGGTGACTGTCTTGCAGTCCTCAGGAGGAGAGTCTGGTCCTGGATCTGGAGGCGTCAGCAGCAACCAGTTTGAGGAGCTGCTGCAGGAGAGGGACACCTTGAAACAGCAGGTGAAGAAGATGGAGGAATGGAAGCAGCAGGTGATCACAACAGTGAAGAACATGCAGCACGAGTCGGCTCAGCTGCAGGAGGAGCTGATCAAACTGCAGAGTCAGGTGTCTGCTGACAGCGACTGCAGCTCCAAGCTGTCCGTGGACTATACACGGTTAATCCAGAGCTATGAACAGAAGGAAAGAAGACTGGGCAGCCTGAGTCAAGAACTTGCTCAGGTCCAGCAGACCATCTCTCAGCTCAGCACCACCAAAGATGTCCTGTTGGGTAAATTGGACAGCGTAGCACCGGCTCCTGAAGTCTGTGCCGCTCAGACTAGTGAGCCTTTACCCACAGCTGAGCCTAAAATCCATCCGATGGCCTCACCAAGCAGCGAGAACATAACACAAGATCTAGCATCACTGCAAACTCAGCTTGTCGAAAAGGAAAATATTATTAGAACTCTACAAGAGAACAACCATCGGCTCTCCAACTCCGCATCTGCATCAGAGAACGAGCAGAGAAGTCAAGCAGAGGAGGTTCGCCATGTCAGAGAGCGACTGGACACCCTGCAGAGATCAATCAGGGAGAAAGACCTGTTGATTAAAACCAAAGGAGACCAGCTCCTTCAGATCACTGAGATTCTGCGTAATCGTGAAAATGACAACGAGGTCCTGAAACAAGCAGTGACCAACCTGAAAGAGCGGGCGCTAATTCTGGAGATGGACGTTAAGAAGTTGAAGGACGAGAATGAGTTGGTAGCTGCCCGCTCTCGGGAGAAAGAGTCAGAGTTCAGAGCGCTGCAGGAAACCAACATGCAGGTTTCCCTCCTGCTCAGGGAGAAAGAGTTTGAGCTGAATGCGATGAGTGAGAAGGCTGCGACCATGGAGAGGATGCTGAAGGACAAGGAGCAGGTCAGTCACACATTCATTTCTGTTGTCTGTAGTAATTAAATAAATAGATGACTTACATGAATGACGATGTGCTGCAGGGTAAGTCTGGGGAGTTGAATGAGCTCCTGAATGAGATCAAGTCCATGCAGGAGAAAGCTGTGGCCTTCCAGCAGGAAAGAGACCAGGTGATGATGGCCCTGAAGCAGAAACAGATGGAAACCACAGCATTGCAGATGGAGGTAAGACAACACTTATCAATCAGTCATTGCTACTCTCTAAACTCCAATGTATGTGAGGGCAGGCTGATCTGTTCTTAGGTTGACTTTAATGTCCGCAGCGTATTTCACATCAGTCTTTGTATTACACATATGTATTGAATGTGTTGATAATGAGGGCACCCAGGAACATACCATGTACCACCTGAGCACTCTGGTTCCTGTTAAACCCTCTATCCCTTCAACAGTTTTCCACTAGGAACATTTCTGTTTCCTTTGCAGCTGCAACATGTGGTGGATAAAGAACGACGTCTCAACTTGGAGTTGGAAAGGTTACGTAATCACCTTTTGGAAATTGAGGATTCATACACGAGAGAAGCCATCGCTGCCCAGGATAGAGAAACTGAACTACGCAAAAGGGTGGCAATGCTAGAAGAAAGACTGGCCACCTCCTCCAGTGCAGTGGAAAATGCCAGGTAAGGATAATAATAAAGTATCTGCGCAAAAGAGGTAGAGTCTCATGTTGACTGAGCAAAATTGTTGACACACTGTAACGTGAGCATTTTCCTTCATTCCTATAGCCAACAGGCAAGCATGCAGGTGGAGTCTCTCCAGGAGCAGCTGAGTGGTGTGGTGAGGCAGAGGGATGATGCACTCACTAATCTCCGCACCTCCCAGGAGCAGGTCAACCAGTATGCAATGTCACTCTCCAACCTGCAGATGGTGCTAGAGCAGTTCCAACAAGGTGAGTTGGTAGCATAATCTAATCCAACTGCACATGCACACTGAGATGATGTTCATTTGTTTCTTTTTATCTATGAGTAACCTGAAATCAAAGAATATCATGTTTGGTTTAACTTAAAAATTGGTGTTTTTGTCTCTTCAGAAGAGAAAGCGATGTATTCCACAGAGCTGGAGAAGCTCACAAAAGACAAGGAGGAGTGGAAAAGGAAAGCGCTGAGGCTGGAAGGCCAAGCATCTGCACTCCAAGTACACCTGCCCACTATGACTTATGACTCATTCATTTAAACCTGAAGGAGGCTGAAACACACACTTTCCATGTTTTTATTGAAAATAATATGGAATAATCTGTTTCTTATCCTTCATGTTACAAGATAACAGTTAAACCTGCATTTCTGTCAATATCTCAGGATATTCTTTCATTTTTCTGTGCTCTTTGTCAGATGAACCTCGATGAAGCTAACACTGCTTTAGACTCAGCGTCCCGCCTCACTGATCAGCTGGACCTGAAGGAGGAACAACTCGAAGAACTTAAAACACAAGGTGAGCTGCAGCTGAATATCTAACCAGCCAACTTGTACAGAGAGGTTCTGCAAGGGAACCATCAGAGTGTCAGACCACCTCCTTATAAAGTTCGGCCTTTAGGTATTGCATTTTTACATCGAAATAATCATTCCTTCACAAGGTTGTGATTAAAGAAATTCCAGTTAAACAGCTTTATGTCTGCTTGGTGTTAAGACTACGCTGCTCTTTGCTGTTATATAAGATGTTATGGAGGACATCTGCTGACCCTTGCTGTCTTTCTTTGCCAGTCTGTACATATAAATCTACTCTGCAGGCTTCCTTTGTATCCCATCCACCTATCATGCACATGTTGGTGAGCATCATACAAAAAACACCTAGTCTCCAGGTATTTACGACAGTGACAGTAATGGAGTTTGAGGAGTTGTAATATTAGAAACGACATCTAAAGCCTCAAAAATACCCATACAATTGAATCAGCACCTTCTAAGTGATCCCAACAATAACTGATTGCTATGGTGTGACTGACTACAGATGAAATGCTGGCTTGGAATACCACCACAAAAATTGGCATCCAGCACGATACATATATCAGTTGCAATGGAATGTGAAAGAGAAATGGCCAAAAACTGTCCAGGCAGAATTATAGAAAAGAACTATTGCCATGTAATGTGCACACAGAAAAGGACACATACATAGTTACACATGTTACCCCACAATGCATTGCGTCAATAATCCTGTTTGATTCATAACCACTCATATGAGAGATATTTACAGAACTCACAGACTCTCAAAAAAACCCAAATTATACTTAGCTCATGATCATCAGGATGACACAGCGTTCTCTGGGAGTCAGGTCCACAAAGGGGTTTGCAAAAGTCAGTTGGTGAAGGAGATGTCCGACAAAGATTATTTCAGGGATTTACTGCATAGTGGAAGGGGTGGCATGTATTTCTGTGTTGCATGTCTGGCTATTAGTTTTGTAACTGTGCTATTTTCATCCACGTCTTTATTGAGTTTCCTTCAGTGATAATAATGCTGCTAAAACATATTCGCAGTTTATCAGGAGTGAACTGGCAACTAAGTGTGGGTGAGACTACAGTCCCACAGAAATGTCACATGAAACTGATTTGACACTTATCTCCCTCTGATATGACCTTTACGTCACAGCAAATTCTCAGACTGTTTCTTTCTTCAGCTCTCTCTGGACAATGTTCAGACTTGATACCAGGCTGGATGTATATTTGTTTTACAAACACATATGGCACAGGTCACATATGGAAAATTAACATTGCATTAACAGCTTATCAGAGTGTTAGTTTTGAGAATGTTCTCAGGCCATCTTTCTGTTCGAATGTTGATGTTATGTGAATGTGTGTGTGCTGTTTGCAGTGGATGTGCGGCAGGAAATGTTGGAGGAGGCGCAGAAGAAATTAATGAACCTTCTGAACAGCACAGAGGGAAAGATCGACAAGTATGTTCACCCCTCTCTGAATTGAATATATATATATTTTTCTTTCTTGGAAAGTATTAAAAAGTCATTTTTACCTTTTGTAGATGGCAACTACATAAACTCATAAAACGTTACTGTCTGAGACCATCTGCCGTCATCACAACCTTAAGCCTAATTTGTAGAGAGAAAATCTGACGTTCAACTTGGCAAACCCAGCAGAAACTGTGAAAAATAAATGACATACTGTTTTCCTCCACGTCTAATACATGAAGGCTTCATTAATAATTCATGTTACTGCGTAAAAACACATCATTTTAAACTTCTGTTGTGTCCTTGTTCCAGAGTCCTGATGCGAAACCTGTTCTTGGGATATTTCCACACGCCTAAAACTAAGCGTGGTGATGTGCTGAGGCTTATGGGAAGTGTTCTTGGACTGAATCGTGAAGATGTTGATAAGGTGAGACATTCTGTGACTCTTATTCAGAATATTTATTTTGGGTGGCAGGAAGCAGTTGGCAAAAAAGACTCCAAATGTTGCAGCTATATTCTCAGTGAAGCTGTCTTTTGACTGGAAACTGGTGACCTGTGATTCTGTGTCGTTATCTCCACCTGGCAAATGGTTTCATGTAAGGGCCATCAACCATGGGCAAACTTTAGATGAGTCTAGACCAATGTATTATATCTCCAAAGCATTTACACAGATATTTGTGCAGATAGAAAAGATGCCCCTTGTCCCACTTTTACTGTATTAGTAGGCTATGGTTCAGTTCTGCCATGGCTTTGGTTAAAGACTAAATACTGTCCAGTTTTATATTGGTTTTAGAAGATTTTAACAAGTCAATACTCTAACCCGATACAATGGCTGCTATAGAGTACTACTAGCATATGGACATGAGCATCATCAGTCACTTTAAGTACCATTCTCTGAGAATGTACCATGTTCACCATATCAGTGCAGACTATATTTCATTCCTATTTAGACAGTGTCGTACTATTCATTTTGGGTTAAAATGGAAAATCAAGGGACTTTGGGTAGATGTGAGGGCCTTTCGTGCACTTTATAATGAATCCAGCAAGAATAACTTTTACTTTAACCTTTTGGTTAAAAATTATTTAAAGAGATGGCAAGTAAGAGTTAAAGTTACAAAAATCAGAGATTCACACAAACATGATGAATTCATTAAGAGTTTGTTTGTAAAGAGTTATCGTTCTTCAGTAATTCGTTGTACATATGGTTAAGAGACAAACTGAACCGTAACTTCTGACTCCAGTCAGAGCTCAGAAACAGAAAACGTTTCTCTGTCCAAATCTTCTGGCAGGAGCCCTGTGGGACTCCATCCAGCAATTCCTAAGCATATTGCCCAACACGTTTAAAGGAAAACAGATACAGGGTGAGGGACAAATGCGATTACAACTTCTCAGAAGGCCCCTTTTTTATTGTGATGGAGCAGGATCCTTTTTTTTTTTTTTTTTACTTCTCCCTCATCTCCTGTTAATGCCATTTAAGTTTTCCACTCGGTCTGTGTTAATAGCAGCCAAGGGTCTCACAAAACTGGTCGCTCTTTCAGAACTGGCCTCAGTAGAGCAGCTCAACCGCTTCTACTGCGTTTTCAACTCGGGTCTATGATCTGAACGCTCTATATTTGGACCCATGATGTGTGGCTGGGTGCTTCATGCCAAGCAAAACGGCCCTGATGATTAGGGAGTATGAATGACGTTGAATGAGGAGTGTGGGTTGTCAGCAAGAGTCGTAGTGTTTCTACAAACCAGAGGGTCCACAAACTAACTTTCCAGAATGCAGTGTTGAACACTAAGGGCAGCCAAAAACCATTACAACGAAACAATCTGACCACTGCTTTGAAAATGGAAACTAGACAAACAGGGTATGAGACAGGATTATGGACAGGAGTGTCTTACATCACTCTTCTGTGATTCTATGTATCGTTATTTGATCATTAAATACGTACTGTGTGTGTCTGTGTGTGTGGTGGGGTGGACTCCTGTATTTTTTTGCTATGAAAAGCTGCTAATCTCTACCGTTTGCCTCCACTGTGTGTGTGTTTGTGTGCACGCAGATGTTGGAGGAAGATGGACGTCATGGTGTAACTGGGTGGGTTTCCACCTGGTTGGGAAGCAGAGGAGCACAAAGTGTCCCAAACACTCCTCAGAGGCCCACCAGCGGCCAAGGACTGAACTCGGTGAGAAGCAGTAGGAGAAGGACATTTTTTAACAGTTTAACACACACACACAGGTTTAGTTTAGTTTGTATTGTGTAATGTCACCTTATGACACTTAAACATGTAACCACACTCTGTAGACGAGCCTGTGCATTTCAAATGGAGAGTAATGGCAAGAAAGTAAACAAAATACAGAACAAGTAAAGTTATTGTAAACTTAAAGGATAGCCTCTACTTTAAGTTCAGGTGAGAAGAAGTCAGGAGTACGTGGCAAAATCTCAATCCGTGGTATTCCAGAGAAACCTGGGTGCCATAATAATACACTGCCCAATACCCCATTACACCTCATGAACAGTCTGAATGATGTCCTGTATCCCACAGTGCATCACTGTCGTCTTCTTTTCCTTCTGCGTAATGGTGTATCTGCAGGAGTGTGGGCCAGTACATATGTTATGGTCGGGAGATATCTGTACGGCACGGGACAAAAGCACGTCCATGTAGTTTGGATGCATTACAATGAACCACTATGCTAGTTCATGTGAGGTGCACTGATGTCTATCACATGCTTTCACTTACTTTACTATATTCTACTGTAAGTACGTAGTGTCTGAGAATTAAATACGATATAGAGGTTTTCACAGAAGGCCTTAGATTTGTATTTTACTTAGTCATACATTGTATGTTAAAAACATATGAGGTGCAAGTGTAATGCTCAAAGTAAAACTGTACAGGATTGTGCACCATCGTGTTTAGTTTACCTAGAACAGTCACGCCACAGAAAAATGAATAATTTCTCAGATTGGATCTTCTCCTCCTGTTGCAGTCTTTTTCTGAGATGTTTGTTAAGTTCCTGGAGATGGAGTCGACCCCTTCACTACCTGCACCAAGACTTTCTGTCCATGACATCAAGCCCTTAAACGCACCACCTCAGAGAAGAACAACCACCGCTGCTGCCAGCACCGCTGCAGGTAAAACCACACCTGGATGTTGTCTTCTTCTTTTGGTGTATGCTGTGTTGGAGAGTATTGTTCTGTTTCTATATTCCACATGTCACACACCCAACCTGACTTCAGAGTATTGGTCTGTCCTCACAGGATCTGCAGCAGCTGCTGGTAGACGACCAGGCGAGTCCAACCCTTTCCTGGCCCCTCGCTCTGCCGCTGTGCCTCTGCTGACCGGTTCTGGATCTGGATCTGGTGGCTCAGGGGGTCACCTGCTCATGAAGCCCATCTCTGACGCCTTGCCCACCTTCACACCTGTGCCAGTCTCTGCTGAGGCCAGTGCTGGCGCTGTGCTCAAAGACTTATTAACGCAGTGATCGGTCACAACATTAACGGAGCTCCTCTGGGACTCTTGTCCCAAAATAAATGTCCCTAAGGCATTATATGCCCTTCTTCTGGAGGGAAACAGAACACGTTTTGTTTTTGAGACTTCGTTTCACTTGCGATTACTGTTCTATGCAACAGACTGTCCCTTTAGTGGTGAAAATCAATCATTAGCACATTTTGTAGGATAGTTTTCCACTCTGATGAGTCCACATTAAAACAGGAGGATGACATTGGCTCAGTGAGAAGAGAACTGCAGATATGTATCTTTAAAACACTTGATTTGACCTATCAGAATAGATTTTTTTTTAATCATGGTAATCTTTTTTTCAACAGGAAATTCCTCATTCCTATCAGTTCCTCAAACTTGCATTGACACCTTTATTTTCTCCTTTTTTATTTGTATTTTTACTTGGTTTTTTTTCCCCTCTTTTCAGCAAAGCAGTGAACTGTTTTTGATCTGGGACTTGCCTAAAACTCTGGCAGCAGTAGCCTGCATGGAGATGTGGTTTACTACATCTGTTAAAACCATAACGACATTTCTTTGCTAAATCTTGTCCTTTCCAGACAGCCTGACTGTGATATGCAACAAGCATTGCAATTGTGGCTGCAACTGTGGTTGATCAGAGACTGTTGTTGAAGTAGAGAACTATTATATAGTTTTATATATACAGTATATAAATATACAAAATGGGTGGTTTTTTTCTATTTATAGGCACCATGGAAGTACTGGAACTTAAGTGCCTGCACTTTTGCTAATTAGGTAGTTGTGAAATCAGAACTGTAAATGATTAATATAAATATATATTTACAAAATGTAAAAACTGCACATTAAAAACATTTTACCGGACCAGAGCGGGCCAATATTAACTTAAGCTGCTCTACTTTTTGTATAGACTTCAGTCTGCCACTGCAGAAGAATGTTACAGGGCTTCTCAAGGTGTATTGATTAAAGTGTATAAACTGTAAATCCTAAGTGAAAATGGGTTTTTGTAGGTGAAAAATCTGAACTTTAAAGGTGTCAAAAAGAGAATTGGTTTATTTGAACTTGGATGATCCTTAACCCAAGTTGGTACCTGTTACTTAATTGGAGTTTTAAATCAAATAAAGGTACTTCTGACCCCTGGACGTTGTTTTTGCGTGTTGGCTTTTTTTCCATTCATGTGAACCAGATGTGGCTACTACATTGCAGATCAGATGCACCAGATGTGCGGTGTCATTCAGCTGTACGCAGATGAGGAAGGGGGGCTGTTTACATCTTAGCGAAACAGACGTCTGCTACAGGGGTGTCAAACTCATTTTAGTTCAGGGGTCAAATTGAGACAGATTTGGAGTGAAGTGGGCGGGGCCAGTACAATAATAATTACGTATCAATAATGTCAACGCCAAATCTTCCTCATATGATGAAAATGTTATGTCCTGTCCTTTAAAACAATGCAAATAACAATATCTCAAAATTCTTCAGAAAAATAAGTGTAATTTTAACAGTAATAAACCCCACTTTATAAGTTACACGTACATTACACTTTACAGATGAGATGGATCTAGAAATACACAAAAACATTTAGTGACGGGTAGAATATTGTTAAAATGACACTATGGACATTTCAGATTGTTTGTATTTGCTCAGGTTATCTGTGTTTTTGTGGAATGATACGTTGTTTTATTACAAATACAGGGAAAATTTAAATACTTACACTTACACAGAGAAAATATTGAAGTTGCAAGTATTTATATGTTGTTATAATCCTGCCCTGTCCTTCAAAACAA
>JAPTHA010000016.1:12522418-12537175 GCA_029814585.1 Gymnapogon annona | reverse complement strand
TGTTAACCCCCCCCCCCCCCCCCCCCCAAGTTGTAGATGTAGTTTTAATTAAGTCTGTAGATGCAGACGTGTTAGTGATTCATTATCTGATGCAGATTCCGTGTCGATCTCATACACCTCTGGGATGCAGCTGTTGCCAG
Organism: Gymnapogon annona; assembly: GCA_029814585.1. Classification (NCBI taxonomy): domain Eukaryota; kingdom Metazoa; phylum Chordata; class Actinopteri; order Kurtiformes; family Apogonidae; genus Gymnapogon; species Gymnapogon annona. Next base: position 12,537,035 of record JAPTHA010000016.1, on the reverse strand, counting down.
CTCCAATGTCTTGGATCGCTGCTGTGACTCTGGTTCGAGTGTGTTTAGAGCAAGACGGTCCCGACAGCTGTCACCTCCTGCTGTTTATCAGATTGTAGAAGGGCCAATGCATGAGGTGACACAAGAGAAACAAGACGGAGCTGGATATCACCAGAGACGGCGCTCATACGGTCACAAGGGCAGATGTTTTTTTGATTCTCGTGTCACAGAGCTTCCTCCGACCCCTCTGAGGGAGGATATATTTAGTAGTTTGGTTTAATTCTATCGGATTTCACAATCGCAGAAGGCCACAGTTGTCAGATAGACACCCAGTCTTGTGCTCTCCCCGAGTTGTGTCAAATATATTCAAAAACAGCCTCCTTCACGACTGTTTTGGTGCTGATTAATGAGTGGAAAAAGCACACATACGTTACAGCGTTCCCTCTGTAAAGACAGCTTTAGAGTTCAGTGCATATACAAATACAGACTGTTTCTCTTTGTAAGGGAGAAAACTTGTCAGGGAATGGACTCTCAGCCTTGTTTGGGTAAACTACACCATGAAAGCGCCAAAGATGAAGTCATTCTGTGCCCAAGCTGGTTCTGTGGAACAGGCATGCCTCTGTGGGAGCCAATCGTAACCATTCCTTACTTCCCTGAAGGCTGTTGTATGTGTGTGTGCAGTTCAATAGACAACAGTACTTGTCTATATTTAAGAAGAACATTGCAATTTTGAATGGATTTTTAAGGATTAAGATTGGTTTTAGGGTTAGGACAAGCTATGGGAATGCATATATTAAACTGCAACCGATGAGGTTGTGTCTGTGTGCGTGCACACACAGGCACACACAAAACCAGGAGCTGACCCACAGCACAGAGTCCAGGAAGTTTGTGTGGAACAAAATCTTGCACAGCATAATGTAAATTTTAGGCTACTGAGTTAGAGTGACTCTCCGATAAAGTGCCCACAAGTGTTAGAAACAACGGTGTATCTGTGTGTGTTTGTGTGTAGTGATGTAATGGCTTGTTGATTGATGCTGTATGGGGTAGAAACTCCACAGACTGTGACTTCCTGTCTGAATCTGTAACAAACTTGGCTTTGTCTTTTGACTGGTCAACACTACGCCCCATCAGCTCTGCTAATGCGGCACCAATCGGAGGAAACAATGGAGAAATACCCGCAGCTATGTGTTGATGCATCTGGCGGGGGTATTTTTTTATGGTCATACACCAGTTCACTGACATTTTTAATAGTCGATGGTGCTCAGTGGAATCCTCTCATTGTCTGTCTGGTTCCTACAGATTTCTACAGCTGCAGGAATTAGCTCCCATTGAGCCACAAGAGCAAATTACTGAGATTAGACGCAGATGTTGGGCAATATAAGACCTGGCTGGTTGTCCATGTCTAATCCCAGAGGCGTTGTAGTGGGTCATTAGTCAGATTTCTGCGTGTGATTCTATGGAAGCATTTGTGCTTGAACATCATGTTATGTGAAGAGGCCAATGACATGTTAAAACAAAGAGGCGGTTGCCATACATCTGGATGTCTACTGCGCTACGTGTGTCAAAGAGTGTACATTTTTGCTGCAATTAGTTATTGTGTTTGTCAGAAGAATTAAGCAAAGCCACTGCACAGATTCAGAAATGTCCAGATCTAGGAGTTGGAATGAAGGTGGTGTGTAGAAATGGTCAAAGTCAGCAAATGGATCTCATATATCTGTGAATTATAGTCCATTATCAAAAACCTCATATCTACAAACTTGACCTGACTGTTATTTTGTCCACTTAACTCTATTGCAAACATACAGTATAAATAGAAGCACAGTGGGAAAACTTTGTCCAGCAACAGCTTTTGAATTATTATTTTTGAAATCCTGCAAATATTGACCAGTCGTTCAGCAATGCATGCCCCACCAGTGATGTTCCCACAGTGCCACCCTTAAGTGTAGCTTTTTTGAGGTAGAATAACGACCCTGGAGCTAAATGTATAGCCATGGTCTCTACAGCAGAAGTGTATAGAGTCTGCTCGTGGTCAGGCTGACCCTTTAAAGGAGAGACAGTCTCCGGCTGCAGACTCTGGCAAATGATGCCACTCGAGACGGAGTATTGTTTCATTGTTTTTAATTTCACGAGCCCTCAATATTAATTTCTGCTCATAACTCCAGTTTAGGGGAATTTTCATGTTTAAAGATTACTTGCTGTAGAGAGGCCGATGCTGTTTCCACCCATGTGGACTCGGACGAAGCCAAAAATGTGGTTCTTTGTCAGGGTTTACTCTACAATCTGAATCGACTTAATGCATTATGTGCTTAGTTTACCTCTCAATTACACATTAAGTATCTTTGGAAGACGCTGGTGACTCCTCTCATATAATGAAAGTGGACTTGAGCTTGAAGCCATTTGTGTTTAAACTTCATATTAAATTCTTCAGGTTGCCCATGGTCTGTCATGTTTGTCAGCCTGTGCATAAGTCTATATAAGGAGCTGAACTGAGATGCTCTTACGGTTGGTGTGTGGAAGCTGACTTTGCACTAAGGCTACACATGTGGTGCAGATCACGGCCTTTCATAGAGGTTTGGACTGGTAACTACAAGTACTATGGGTGCCAGGGTTGTGTAGCTTTTGGCCAGAGGCCGAGTGCCCCGGGCCTACCCCCCACCCCACCCCTGTGAAGAACCAGTGGTCCATGTTGTCACAAAGGGCAGCAGTCACAGCAGCAGACCTTATCATTCCTCTGAGCTGCCTGTCCAAACAAAAAAACAGGCTCCCACCCATTTCCCCCCACTGGTTTTCTGCAGATCGATGACTTCATGGTCTAAGAACTGTATGCAGACGTTGGCCTTTTTGATTTGTCATATCCTCATAAGGAAATGTGGCTGTTATGATGTGGAGGGCGAGCTTCTCCAGGGGCGTGAATGGAATTTGCAGTGTAATCTGATCGATCTCAAAAACAATTGCGAGCTCGTATTCTATTAAAATCTTTACTGTTATGTTGAGTGTTTTTGTACGGGGCAGAGCAATGAAACCTGAGTGTTGGAGAAACACGGCTCGGGTCGACAGGTTGGCAGCGCAAATCCTCAAATCAGCAAGGAAAACACTGCACCGCAGTTATTATAAATTTCTACAGTTTCGTACCATTATGGGTCACTTTTGCTCCCACTATAGTTTTTTCTAAATGGATTATACAGTTCACTGTTAACCATAAAGGTGTTCTCATGAAATGATTGTGACAACATGATGAATTCTCGATAGATAAAGTGTAACTGGGGCTCAGAATTGGATTATTTCACTTCTCTGAGGGAATTACTGGTGGAATAAATAGGAATAAAAATGGGAATGTGTCTTAAATCGATTACTTCAAATTTTAAGTGCAACATTGTAGATGGTGCTTATCTTCTATTCTGTTTGCAGGTATATAGTAGGTGATGGTTCAATGACTCAAGTTTACATGGACAAATGTGCAAATGACAAACATCTGTGTTCTAGACTAAACTGAAGTTTTAAAGGGTACAAACTTAAGGATTAAGCCATTTTATTCATATTATTTTATCTACTCATTCTACATATTTATTTGCAGTTTACTTTTAATTCTATTAGTGTATCCATGCTTACTTATTTATGTTTTCTGTACTGTTTTTCTTGGTTTGTCCAGGCACGTTGATTAAGCTGAGACTGACCATTCTGCTGACTTATCTTTTATATTTGAAAAATTCCATCTTTGTAAAACTTTTTTTTTCTGTTTTTATTGAATGTGTGTTCATGTAAGTGTTTTGCAATGTGCTAAGCTTTTGTGTGTCTTAAAGAAGTGTCTTCATTTGTCAGTATATGCTCATATGCTGAAACTGACCTTCTGCATTCAGGACGAGCAAATGATGGTTAGGTGCCTTGCTCAAGGGCTCATCAACCAACAATGTCTTTGCTGGTCCAGGGTCACCATCCTAGTCCACGACTGCCCCCAATACAGGATTTAAAGAGATTGATGAAGGTGTAGTTGTATGAATGGAGTGGAGTGGTCACCTCTACCACTTCACAGTAGAACAGTCTTTTGTTGGGGATTTTGGTCAAATAGGGTCTTTCTGTTTGCTGTTTACGTGTTCTGTCTGGGTTCTCCAGGTCCCACCCACAATTCAAAGACATGAATGTTAATAAGGACTATTGTGGTCTGAATGTGTGAGTTTCTGTTTCCCTGCGTCTTGAATCTACACAATTAATGTGATACGAATATGAACAAAATAATGAAGGTTTTCACGATTATTTAACTGAATGACAATGATAAGTGTTGTATTGTTGTTACCTAACTGGAAAGTCAGTCCATGCTGTCAGTGTTGAACATGTCACCTCATCTTGCTTCTTTTGGCCTCTTCTTCCTGTCACTCATTTGTTAAGGTACATAATCATCACCTATGAGTGACTGTGCACCACTGTTTGAATCCCCTGAACAGTAAAAGCCAGAACACACACTTGCTGCAACAGGAGACTTCTGCTGTTTTCCAAACAAATAAGAGAGAATATGTGGTCGGAATGCAGTACGTCAATAAATATAACACACTTTTAAATGAATTCTGACTTTATTGTAGGTACGTTGTGGCCACATGTTGAAAGGTGGAAAATTTAAACCATGTTTCTGCTCCCCCTCCTTCCAAGGGTCAAACATTTCTCTCATGCTAATAATGAATGTTACTTATAAATATTTTTCAAGGGCTGAATTTTGGCTGCAGTTCTTTCCTAAAGGTCATAGGTCAGATTGAGCAAGTGGGGAAATTTTCCTGATGAACAACTGGAGGCTGTTTACAACTTTGCAAGTTCAAAGCTGTTCTTCATAAAGATTTGACTGTTGAAGGTTTGGCTTCGAGGCAACTGCCAGAGAGGACAACATTTTCTGAACTTCTGAAGTTCTACTCTTCAAAAAGCGTTGCGCAGCAGTTAACTCATAACATTAACACTGCCTTTGTTCGATCTGTTCATCTCGTTTCTCTTGAAGATGTTGATGAGTGTGAGACAAACTCCCATCACTGTAACCCCACCCAGGTGTGCATCAACACAGCTGGGGGCTACACCTGCTCCTGCAGTGAGGGATACTGGCTCATCGGTGGACAGTGTCAGGGTGAGTGAATTAAGGTCTAATGCAATGGGATGGCATGTTCCAGCGTTGCGCGCCCAGTCTTTGTAAAGCAGTCCCCTGTTTGTTATTATTATTATTATTAACATTTAAAACTATAGGAAACAAATCTATTACAATGAGTATTAAATCATTCGGTTGTTTAAGTATGCACTCATTGTCCTGAAAAACAAAAATCAGTCGGAAAGTTTTAATGTTGACGAGGGAACAAAGTAATTTAGAACAGATAGCGTTGCCCGTCCCACTAATATTAAGAACTATGAGCCAGTGCCTGAAACAGTCCATAGTGGACGTTTTATATAAAAGCAGAACAATATGTTCAGTTTCTCCCGTTTCTTTCTGAGTTGCTTTCCATAAATAACATCAGTGTGTTACAGCATGTGAGGAAAAACAGACACAATTTAAGTGATGCAGTCAGAGGGGAAAAAAAGCAGTTTAATTAAAGGAACTGAATCCAAAGCAGCTTTAAATGGAGCCAATTTCATTTTAATATAACCAGTGCTGAAGTAGATAACACAGTAGATCGCACATAATTTGGAATTCATCTGCAAAAAACACAGAATTGTTAATTGTGTATTGGTGTGTAATCAAGTCTTACTGGTTGACTATGTTACTGGTATTTCCTAAATTTAAGTCTGTGTTCCAGGAAAATGTTGGATAGATAAAACTGTCCATCTCCTCAACCCCCACATGTTCCGATCTCCTGCGCTTGAATGACGCCCCCTTCTTGTCATATGTGATTTAGCATCTGAGCAGAGTTGTTGTGTAATTAATTAACCTCAAACAAACAAACAGACGGTGTGTATATATTTACTGTGATTTATAACCAGCGTATGTGTTTTTCATGTTAAACCAGATATTGATGAATGTCGCTACGGTTACTGCCAGCAGCTGTGTGCCAACGTCCCAGGTTCATACTCCTGCTCCTGTAACCCTGGTTTCATCCTGAACCCGGACAGCAGGACTTGTCAAGGTACTCAACAAGTGCATTACGTGGAAAACACTCCTCACACACCGCAGCTGGATCACACAGTTCTCTACTTGTCCTTCAGATGTGGACGAGTGTGAAGATGACCCGTGCAGTCACGGCTGCTTCAACACCTATGGGTCCTTCATGTGCAACTGTGACGAGGGCTTTGAGTTGGCGGCCGATGGCACTACTTGCATAGGTGAGCAGAGGTTCAGTTTCACCTCATCTAAAGGACCAAACAAAAGTCTAAAGCAGGGGTGTCAAACTCATTTCACTCAGGGGACACATTCAGGTACATTTGATCTGAAGTGGGCCGAACCAGTCAAATAATACCATCATGATGTATAAATAATGACCACTCCAAACTTTCCTCTGTGTTTTTAGAGTGAAATGAGTCAAATTATATGCCACAGCGAATCACTTGCCCCTCCATCTACTTCAGTTTAACATTTACACATGTCCAGTACATTATAACTGACATAGTAATTAATAAAAGGCAGGAAAATTGCACTGACTTTTTTTAAGTCATTTCAGGTTGTTCATAATTGTTCAGGTTATTAAATTACAGGTTACAAAATGTTTTGTTAAATACTACTTTGTTTTACTGTGAATACATGATAAAATTAGGAGTTGTGAGTATTTTTAGGTTATTATGTTATATAATATAGTACTTAGTGTTAGTTTTTTATTGGTCTGACAAACATGAGATTGAATTGGTCTGAATGTGGAACCTGAACTAAGATTATTGGTAATATCTTCAGTGTACTTTCAGCATTGCACAGATTCGTCTGAAGGGCCAGACTGGACCCTTTGGATGGGTCGGATTTGACCCCCGGGCCACATGTTTGACACCTGTGATCTAAAGCCTTTACAGAGCTTTATCTATGAAAAAACGTTAGCCTTTCGAAACATAACATCTCTGTTAATTGAGAAATATATCAGAGATTGTGCATTGAATAAGAGTATGGTGTACATGTAGATTAATAGAGTATAATTAAAACTTCAGCATAGGAGGAATAGACAGATGAAGATCTGGAACCAACAGTTGTCCTCCTGGGGAAGTTATATCAGAAATGTACTGTATTTGGATTATTGCAGTATTTGTACATATGATTTCCGATAATTTTACAGGTCATGAAAGTCTTACAATGTCCACAATGGCAGAAGTTTTAACTAAATTCTATGTGATTTCAGAGGGTGATTGACAGCTGTGGGAAACAATCAATGTCAAAGTAATCTCAATTGTCCACTGTGGCACGCAAAATGTTGTGTTTATCTTTATATACAGTCTGCAACAGAGGACTGTGAGATAAGATGTTTGGTGTTTTTTCTTTCTGTTGTTGCTTAATGTAGCGTCACGTACAGACACACCTGCGGTTTCTCTAACCCCTGTTCTTATCTAAAATCTTTTTTTCTCTCTCTCACTCTCAATATGTTTTAACACTGTTGTTTTATTGCTTGTAGACTTGGATGAATGCAGTTTCTCTGAGTTTCTGTGTCAGAACAGATGTGTAAACACCCCTGGCTCTTTCACCTGCATTTGTCCACCTGGATATTATGTATATGAGGATGGCAGGAGTTGTGAAGGTAAAGACGAGTCCGTACTTGACAATGGCTTTGAAAAAATATCTACAGCTATATCGATATTTTTCAGATGATATTATATTTGTATGAATTAGAAAAAGGGATGCATGTATTAATTCATTGTTGCAATTCAGGCTGCAGCATATTCCAATTATTTGAGGTAGGGGCAATTAATAATGGACTTTATAGATTATAAGGACTAATAATGGAATAAAAATTGAGTAATGATAGAAGTAGAACATATCTAGGCTGAGGATTAGTCAACTTTTGGAGAAAATCATACAAAAAGCTGAAAAAATGTTTCTCAAAGGAAGATGAGAACAGTATTTCACCCGCTATCATGAAATACAAATTTTTACAGAAAGAATCAGAAGAAATTTCTATGCATTTTTGTTCATATTTTCCATAATGCACTGACATTTGCTGACGTGGGTAAAACATAAATCAAATTTAATCAATGAATTTAATAAAGTACTTACCAACAGACTATTTTATAATGTGTCTCATTTGTAGATCGTGCGAGATATTGTCATATGTTGTATTTCTGCTGATGTTTTTTTATCCTTTTATTTTTTAAACGTTGCTGATCTAATGATGATGATGATGATGATGAACCATTAACTGACTGATTGTTGTGTGTTTGATTTTAAAGATATCAATGAATGTGACACTGGTAACAACACCTGTACATCAGCACAAACATGTTTCAATTTCCAGGGAGGTTATACATGCCTGGATCCTTTACAGTGTGACCTTCCTTACATCGAAGTTAGTGACAAGTGAGTTGTTCTGTTCTTTTTGCTCTTCTGTTTTTAATCGGTGCATATATTTATTATATGATAGTATACGATGATGTGGTCCTCGACACAGACCTAAGAATTGACTCAAATATCTGTGGAACGGTTGTCTTCCTCTCCAGTCAGTGCATGTGCTCCGCTGAGAACCCTGCCTGCAGGGACAAGCCCTTCACCATCCTGTACAGACACATGGACTTGTCCTCTGGACGCAGTGTCCCTGCAGACATTTTTCAAATGCAGGCCACCACGCGTTACCCCGGAGCCTTCTACATCTTCCAGATAAAGTCTGGAAATGAAGGACGAGAGTTTTACATGAGGGTGAGTACTTAGCCAACACTCAAAACTCTGATTATAATGGCTGATAATGTAAACAGATGCGACACAGAAAAGGGAGACATTTCCTTACATCGACTCATACTGTAGTTCACTGTTTACAAACAATATAAGCAAGATAAAGGCCAGTTGTGCTCACAGTTATTTCATAAAATGTAATTGTATTAAAGTTATGCATGTTGCACAGGAATGTTCCTCTGCTGGTTTATCAACCTTTTTGTTTGAACTTGTTACTGGTTAAATGTACATCAACATTAGCTTTATCTTTTTACTTTTTTGCAGTAAACAGATAGAGGCAGTTAAAATAACCAGACAAAAGAAGATGTACAAAAATGTAGTTCCAAAAAAATACATAGTAAATGAAGTAGTAACAAAACAGAAGAATTTGCTTAAATAAATATTTTATAGTAGTAGTAGTAGTCGGAGTCAGGGCGTGAACAGGAAATGACATCATGGGGTTTGTTTTACAGACTGCACAGACTACACAGCTGGGTCTGTTGACTCACTGATGGTGTTGCCAAAGTCATAAAGTGGTGGTGGATTTGGTCTAATGAGAGCAGCTGCTTATTACTGAGGTTAAGATTGAGCAGATTGAAACCCAAAACATCTGATGTGGTTTAAGTGTATGCACTTGTCTCATTCACATTCACGGATTGAAGACTACCAACTCTCTAAATGTAGTTATTGTACAGAACACTTTGACACTTTAAAAATCATTTGTCATTCATTCATCTTCCAAGGCCGCTTTATCTTTACAGCAAATTTATGTTTCCTCTAATAGTAATTGGTAATGTATTTAATTCCTAATAATCAATATCGACCCTTAAATAGTGTCAATGACTTAACAAAGCATCTTAGGTCTCTGAACAGGTCACACTTGAAAATGAGATCCTGATCTCAATGTGTTTGCCTGTGTAAACAAAGGCAAAATAAAATATATCTTCACAATATTCAGAAATGTTCATATATTTCTGTATTTGAGGAATTGTTCTCAGTCACATTCTACAATTACATTTACTCACTAAATAAAGTTGTAGGTTTTGATATTTAGTGAACACTGGAAATATTATTTTTTGTAGAGGAAACATTACAAAGCACCAGGCAGTGATGTTTTACAAAGTAAGAATTCCTCTGCCTCTTTCCTGTTTTGTCAGTGTGGGTGGTCTATATATTGAGGGGTACACCCCCTGCCCCCATAACATTGAATTCTACACGTGTGCTCTTATGGCTCTAAGTGTGTGGAGGGTTTTGAACACTTGTCCCTTCAGTGCAATCAGCAGCCAGTAGATGGAGATATAGGAGTGTACAACGTGTGTTTCTGTCAGCTCACTTAAGAATGTAGTAAATACAAAAAGAGCAAAGTTGTGTTTGTTGGTTTAGTTTGTGGGCAAAAAAACACTCCTGCCATTCCAGATTAGGGTCATTTAAGTTAGTATTATAGAAATTTGACCTAGAGCCTCAAATGTACTGTAGATGAAATGATAGAAATGGTAAGTCATTACTTTTTATCTTCCCCCATCGCAATACTTGTTCTCTATAAGGATGTAAAGTGTGTAGTGTTGGCTTTATAAACCCAGTGGAAAACACCTTCACTTCCCTTGACTTTGACTCGTGTTTGCAGTTCACAGCTGTCCACGCTTCTATTTCCTGCATCCTCATGTCTTCTATATGTGTATTTTTTTCTTTTGTGGTCATCTTTGCAGCAAACCAGTAACGTGAGTGCCACTCTGGTCCTGTCCCGGCCCATCAAGGGTCCCCGGGAGCTGGTGCTGGACCTGGAGATGGTCACGGTCAACAACGTCATCAACTTCCGAGGCAGCTCCATCATTCGCCTGACGATATTTGTATCAGAGCACCCGTTCTGAGATCAAGTTTCCAAATGAACTTCTTCATCATCGCCCCCTCCCCCTTCCACCCCACTTCCCACAAAAGAAAATTCCAGCACGATGCGGCTGCACTGTGCTGCAGCTGACATCATAAACCCGAGACCGTCATCACCTCTCATGTGTTTTAAGAACGATCATGTCATAGTCAACAAAGTCAAGTCCTATGAAGACTCAGCTGATGGGATAAAAATCATCCCCCACCCCATCACCTCCCACCCATCCAGGTTTAACGGACACTGATCTTTTATTGCTGTGATATGGACTGTCACACAGAGGGATATTTATGGTGTACAGTGTCTGATATCCTCTATTTACGAACGACAAATGAAACAAGATTGGGACTCTGTGTATCCACTATCCAGCTCAGTGTGTGAGTTTCCATCCATTCACATAAACTGTGAAGGTCACAGTTGGTGAGCCCTTACGTCAACATACTGTAAGTGTACATGTACCTTTTGAAGAGGTAATCATACGCAGAGTGATGTAACAACCAAGTCATTAACTGAATTATTGATCACAGTTTCTTGTAGACGAATAAATGTCTTCACCACACCACTGTCCTTTCATCAGCAGGTTCCTGAAGCCCACGGTCTGTGTCTATTTGTCCTGTATTGAAGTATGGAAGTGTATTGTACCGGGATGTAAAGCCCATGGGAGAGTATGTGTGTGTGTGTGGTGGTGGTGTGGGGGGGGGCAGTGAGTGGGTCATGTAGGTTTAGGATTTAACAGAAGGAACATGAGAAGCAAAATAAGCAGAAGGCAAAGCGGTGCGATCATCGTTGTTCGGGGAAGGAAGCACAAATACAAGGATGTCAGTCCGGGAACTGGAGGAGAGAGAGAGAGGGAGAGGGAGAGAGAGAGAGAGAGAGACCTGTAATCAAAGTGAACACCAACCTGAGCTCAGTGGCATTTCTCTGATGTCAGAGCTGTGAGAAGGAGCTGCACCAGTGGATGAGAGCAGTCCCTCTAAGAGAAGAAACACCGCATGGGTAAGTTTTCTTTGCTTTCTAGGAAAGTTTTTAACAACTTGATAAGTTAAAGAGTAATACATTTTTTTTTATGTGAGTCACACCTGAGTAAATTCCTTGTCGCTTCCACTGACACTGACCCTAACCCATGGCCATAGGTATGTTGTAATGTTTGGTGGTTCAGTTTTTAAAAATATTTAATTCATTTATTTTTTTCATCTATTTCTGCATGCTTTAGGACCTTTGTTGAACATGGTCAACTTTTTGAGGGAAAACAATGGGGGTTTGAGCGATATGTTAAGTGTTTATTTATTTTACTTAGAACTTTTGGAAACAATTATTAAACCGACATGGATTTATATGTTTTAAGGATCATGTGGCTAAACCTGGTGGATTTCAAGATACTAGGAGAATTTTTGCACATGAAAAAAATCGGATTTAGATGAGTGGGACTCTGTATGACAGTTTTGGGTTTTATACTGGCACCTCCATTAAAATAAATAAAAAGAAAAAAAAAACAAAAACGTTCCCAGATCACATTGTTCAGGATGAATGATTGATAAGAACGTTTTGGAAATATGTAACAAACTGCCAACTTCATGGAGGATCACTGAAAAAAAAACAAACCTGCTTGTAAGACATCTACTGTATGTTAATGAATGATACTTTTCAGGGGTGTTACATAATCCTATTATCAGCATGTTCCAGAGATGTCCTGTTCAAACCACTGTTTACCATGTCAACTCCAAACTTCCACTCACTACCTAATGCTGATATGGTTCCAGTCACAGTCATGGAGTGCCTCAAAAACTGCTGCAAGAACTTGATGAAGAAGAAGGACAAGGAGCAGGAGACTCAAGGTGACCCACACGCGTCCCGGAACGCTTCAACACATCGTCCTTTTGACAGAATGTGTCTGATTGTGATTCCCTCTGCCTTTATTTCAAGTCATCACGATGAAGATGCCACCAAACAAGCCGGGTGAAAGGAAGAAGGGTGTGGCAGAAGACTATCTCCTGTCCAAGCTGCCACCGGACGGCAAAGAGGTGCCCTTTGTGCTGCCCACCTTTAAAGCGTCCTACATCCAACCCAGAGGCTCCCGCTTCCCCAACCTCCAGTCTGGGCTGCAGAGTACGTACCGACAGACTCCAAAGAACACTACACCAGTGTGTTTGTCATCCAGGATGCATTTATATCCTATTTAGTCTGAGTATTGTGATGATTTCTTTCGACTTTTTCCCTTTCGGGGTCGCAACAGCAAACCCAATTCGCATATTTGATTTGGCAGAGTTTTTACATCGGATGCCCTTCCTGACCCAGCCTGGGAATCGAAGCCAGGTCCCCTATGCACCAGCCTGGTGCCTTACCAACTGAGCTATCCATCCGGATTTAGTCTGAGTATTGTACAGCTCATAAATGTATGCATCAGTCAGTCATGGAAGAATTTATTTATAATAATAATAATTATAATAAAACTTTATTCGCATAGCACCTTTCATGCAAGAACTGTAGCCCAAAGTGCTTCACATCATTTAAAAACTTGGAAGGAATAAAATAAGGCTTAAGACACGGGCCAAATAAGAAATACATTATTATATGACTACACACTAATTAATAAATGTTAACGAGATAAAAGTATGAGAAATAAAATACAATTTCAACAAAATTGCATCAAAAGGCTTAAGACAGGGCTTAGGTAACAAACACATTCATATTTTATTACACACTAATTATTAATTATTAAAAGTTCAACAATTTAAGTTCTGATAAAGTTCTATCCTGAAGTGCTCTGAGGCACATGATAAAGGATGTCCAAAGACATACTCAAGTCAACTATAATTATTATGAATAAAATGCAAAATCAGCGATTTGTAGTGAGCACTAAAACATTCCATTTTACTGCTAAATGTGTTATTTTTGGATTAATAGTCCTCGCATTAATGCTTAAGTTGCTATTTACATCCTTGAGGTTTAGCTGGTCTTTTGTGTAGTTTCAACTACATCAACGCATCATACTCTTTGAGATAATCATATTTCTGTAGCATTACTGAAAAAATTTTTGATTTCATCAGATCGGGTGCGTTTTCAGTTATGTGAAGATCTTTTTAACTTTGGCGTTTATTTAGGTTGAGAAGGACAGCAATTTACCTTCAACAAATGTTTTCTTTTGTCAGTTTATCACAAATATTTACAATGAAAATCAGTACAGAAAGTAAAGCTGTCGGACAAATGCAGTGGATTTGAAAGTACAATATTTACCTCTGGAATTTAGTTTGAATAGCACTACAAAGGTAAATAAAATGGTAATAATCAAACAAAGTACAAGTACCTCAAATTGGTGATTACATACTTGCGTGATTCGAGTGATTGTACATAATTTCCAACATGTTTTACCACTCAGTCAAAGGTGCAGTGATTATATATATATAAATATATATATATGTGTGTGTGTATGTGTGTGTGTGTGTGTGTACACAGGTTACACACTCGGCCATCCTGTTTCTCAGTGAACATACTGACCTCTGACCTCCGTCTGCACTGCAGGTTCAGCCAGGTGCACGTATGCAGACAGGAAGGCAGAGCTGTCGGGTTCCACTCACTTCTCCTACAGCCCAGAGTCCGGCTTCCATCGTGGTCACATGGCTGAGTACGTCTCTCCTGGCTCGACTCGGCGGGACACACTAAAGAACAAGAACCAAAGCCCAAAAGGTAGAGCTCATCAAAACACTGCAACCGACACGACATCCATTCGCCACAAAATGTAGGGTGACATCATTTGGACCAGCAGTGTCCCAAAAAAATGAATCCAAGAAACATACACATTGGACCCTTACAGACCCTGTAGACCACATTGGACCCTTACAGACCCTGTAGACCACATTGGACATTTATTACACTTGTATCAACAAATCTGATAATTAACATCCATTAACTGGGTTGATGCCTCACTGTGGTCTGATTTTTGTGTGTGTGTGTGTGTGTGT
>JAPTHA010000016.1:12467599-12486397 GCA_029814585.1 Gymnapogon annona | reverse complement strand
TGTTTAGAGTGGCAGGGTTGCCCATTTATTATCCACGCAACAATGGGTGCAGGGAAAACAGGACAATTCGAATGAAAATGTATTAAATGTATAATTTCCGAGTTCACGAACGCAGCATCAAAAGCCGACCGGAACGCCCATTTCGTCTCGTGCCAACCTTTAGCCAACCACAGAGAGGAAATCAGCTGACTTTGTCACATGACCACCGTTAACCTGCATCTAGCCGCCGAGCACAACACTCCTGTACAGACCGAGAAGTAGCAATTAGCACAAGCAATCCTACGTTTCAGGGAAAAGAAAGAAATGAGTAAGTAACTCAACGTACTGTTGTCTTTCTCCTCCCTGTTTAATATTTGATTAGTGTAAGCTAGTGGTTGCTATTAAGGAAGTTTGTTAACTCACTCTTTCAGACACTAATGTCAGCAGGTTTGCAGCTAACGCTAACGCTGACTGGTGAATGTGATAGAATCTGAGATGAAACACAGGACTAAAATGAACCTTTGACAAGATTCTACTTTCACACTCCGTGACACAACACCACGGCTTTCAGGAGAGTTGTTTTTGCCAGGATGATTTCAACAGATTATGGGTGGTTTGTTTGCACAGACAGTTAAAGACACAGATGACAGTGTTATGTCACATGTCGTATCAGTGCTCTGAGGCGTCTTTATCTGCTACTCATTTCATTGATTATATTGATTTTTTTTTTATCGTCATGGATTGCTTTGAGTTACACATTTTCGTTAGCTTACTTGTACACTTTTGATGTCAATTTGGTACCGCGAGGGAAGCCTTTATGTTTAGAAGCTAACAAACACGGGGTGAAATAATGCAAGACTTTAAAATGAAACTACAACTAAAACTGTTTTCTGTTGAAGGTCCCACATTTTCAAAAGTACATTTTACGACTGCAACTGTCACATTTAAGGAGATCTTTGCCTGCAATACTGTTTTGTGTTGTATTGTTCGGGTGTGTTTTTTTTAATGTTTAGCGAATTGTTATGTAAGCCTGCAAACAAAAATACTTATAGTGCCAATTAATAGGTCTTTAATTGACATTTTTTAACTGAGTATCTCTTTGGTCTGTAAAATATCAAAAAGCATCATTTATTGTTTCATCCACAATCCCTTGATTTTCAGTTTACCTTTTTGGGGGAAAATGTTATAATTCAAGAGGCTAAAATCTGTTTTTCTTCCCTCTTCCTAAATCACTGTAATCATTTAATCAATTATCCATACATTCATCAATTTTCTGAACTGCTTAGTCCTCATGACAGATCTGGGGATCCATTCATTCGGCATCAATAAATTAGTTGTTGCAGCTCTGTTCATTTTACTTAAGTTGGGGTCTTCACTAATAATTTTGCTTAATACAGTGAATCGTTTTGTTTCAGGTAAAGAAAGGTCAATGGTGCTTCTTGACTACTTGGTAGTGAAGGAGCTTCTACTGTTGTGACCACTGAGCGGAGGAGCCTCACACTAACAAGTGGCCATGCATCCCTTTGGCTGTGAGGCTGAGACCTCACTTCAGGACCTGTTTGGCTACTTCAAGAGGTGTCTGGAGCATGGAGAGTGGGAGCTGGCAAGTGCTTGTGTGCCACAGCTGGTGAACTCTTCAGGAGAACTCTCAGAAAGCCTGCAGGACATAATCAAAGCTATTGTTTGTCATCCTTACAGTTTAAAGTGAGTCAGGCGCCTTGTTTGAAGGATTTAACCCTCATGTTCACTGAAATGACATGCCACTTATATGCAGATTTTAACTCAATTGAAGCTATAATCTGATCATTTGATCAATCTGATCAATCGCCATCGTGTTGAGATGGAGATTGCTTTCATGATCTAACTGAGAAACAACAGTAAAGGGGATAGAGACAGTTATTAAATAATAATAATGCCTCAAGAATTACAGGAACTTGTGCTGATTGAGTAGAGGAAGACAATTAAGAATAATTAAGTAACACAATTAAAATATAAGGAATGCCTCTAGTCATGACCACATGAAGTAGAACTCCACACATGCTGTTTATGGATGTAAGCAATGTTTTCACTGTATTGTTTGTAGATGGGAGTCTGTGGGCAGTCCTCACAAACTGGCTTGGTACTGGCTTCAAATTTTGGAGAAACAGACAGAAGAACAGGTAAATCTATGACAAATATTTGTGTATTGTTCATTGCTTCTCTTTGAAAAGGCGGTTTCCAGTGCTGACATAGACATACTGTACATGCGCTGACATACCGTACTCCACATGGACTCCTCTGTGCTGAGCTACTTTTGATGATGTGTTTTGTGTTGTGAAATTGGGCGTACAAACAGTGGGACACAACGGCATTCTCACATTTACTCTTTACTCCAGGTTTCTCCCAGCGTCAGAAGAGAGCTGGAGTTCCTGCTACTTCTGGAGGAATTAGGGTCAGAGGGCATATCAGAGACTGTCATCAAGGTTAATGTTTCATAATTTTTTTAAAAGACATATAGTTGGTTCAGTTCAGGATACACTTTGTTTTGCTTCATGGTATAATTGCATGTTATACATATAGTTGCTTATCATAAACTGGCTGAGTTTAAGACATCTAACATTTTTTCAGGAGTTGCACCAGGTCCTCTCAGATCCCCTGGCTGAGCAAAAGATGCCGGAGGGTTTGAGGACCACCACTGCTGCTGTGGAGTCTTGTCTCCAAACCTTACTGGAGAAAAGGAAACCGAGGCTCGCACAGTCCTTAGCGCATTTTTTACAGGTACAATTACAATGTTGGAATTTATACAAAACAAGAAGAACACATACTTACCTATTCACCTTATTGTTCCCCTTTCCGTCAGGGCCAGCCATACATAGAGGACTGCACTCTCCAACATACATTCATCCAACATCTCATGAAGAAACTGGAAAAGCCTGAGAGAAGGCCAGAAAACATGGCGGAGTGGGTTGAGGAAATCTACGCCATATTATCTGTGATGCCCTGGAGCTCAGGTAGAAGCGACGGGCAGTTTGAGGCGCTGTGTGAAGCCTTGTGGGCATCTAGAGGTGGCCCCTTGAAAGAGGAGAGGGTCCTGAGTTCACTGCTTCGTCCAGGATGTGACGACCTGGTGTCTCTGTACTGTTCCACTGCTCTGAGACTTCAGAGGGATCATCTACTGAGGAGTGCACCAGACGCGCAAGGTACGAGCAGTGTCGGTCCACACAGCACTTTGATAATAACTAAACCTTAAGGCGGTATCCTCAGTTTAATTTGAGGAACCGTAGTTTCTTACAGATTTCATATCAGTGTCACGTCTCTTTGTAACCTGCTTCATAAAAACCCTGTTTCTTTTACTCACTTCCTGCAGTGCTCTGCTTTTGCGGTCAGTCTGACATTTATTTTTATCGTGAAATAGACAACATAATTATTGCCAGTCATAGTGACGTGGTTTTCTGTGTTGGTTGTTGGAGAAAAAACATTACCATCACCTGCTCCTCTTTATTTCACTTCTGCTTTTGTGGCTTCTAAGCAGCTGTGGCTGTTTTTTTGGTGACTAATTTCTTTTGTATGCATATTTTTAATCATAAAAGGTGTCAGTTGGAATTTTTTAGAAGTTAACGGATGTGAAATGCATGTCAGTCATCAGTTTCTTACTACTTAGTGACCCTCTCTGTCTCTTGTCTTTCCTGTCTTGCTGTACTGCCCCTTTTGTAAACCCTTCTACAAACCGCTTCCACTAAAAGTAGAGAAAGGTTACCTAGTTTCTGTTACTATTAAGCACAAATTAAGGTGAAAGTGCTTGTTGGATATACTTTTTGAAATGCAATATTCTGTCAGAAAGTCAAATTCTATTCATTTTACTCTGCAGACCTACCTGAAGCCGAGAAACTTACCCTCAATTTATGTTGCCACAAAGATCGTCCCTCCATTTGGAAAACCATCTATTTTGAGTGCCTTAGCAGTGGAAAACACTTCCTCGAACAAGTCTTGGTAAGAGAAAATACTAAGACTTACCTGTAATGTTAGTGCACTGTTTAAAAGAATAGCTGATTTGTGAATTTAATGTAATTAAGAAATAACTGCATCAATTTTTCTGTCTTATCTGAACTGGATAGTCAGTCAAAGTTTCTGTCGCTGCCATTGATACGATCCACTAATGCAATGATATGGTTTATTTCTGCTAGGTTACTGCACTTGACCTCATTAAGCATGAGGAGTTTTCTCAGCTGAAGGATTTACTCCAGTTGGAGTTCCAGCCTTTGTCTCGATTACTGCTGCTTCTGGGATGGACTCAGTGCCGTAGCCTGAGTTCAGCTCAAATGTTGCTACGCATCCTTCACAGCGAGCAGGTAAGTTATTCTCCTGTGTGTGTACTGACACTATGTTCTTCAACATAATGAGCATCTTAATCCCTCTGGTGCAACGCTCCATTAACACCGTGTAAACAACCCGTGTAGGAAGCGGCCAATGACACCGTTCTGCAGGAGTTTGCCAGTCTGTTGTCTTCTCAGCTTGGAATTCTTGAATGGTGTAAAAACAACAATTTGTAAGTTTGAGTTTTTAATTAATGTCTTAATCAGAGCGTTTTCACTTTAGATATATATTTATTTCATATAGATATATATATTTCTTTTTTTTTTTTTTTTAGAGATATTTCCGTTGAGGCTTTAGTTGCACAGCTTCACACTTTGGACAATCACTCAGCCCTCTACATTCTGCATTCTTTGACTCCTTTGGCTCAGTTTGAAGAGCACAAGATACTTAATCTGCTACAGCAACTGCCAAATAAATCAGGGACAGGTCAGTATGGGCAGCATTCTCTCTTTTATTGATACCAGACCAATAAATCCTTTTGTGTTACCTGGTGAAAAAACGTTATTTGACATCAGTAAGTTTTTCTTTCTCTTGCAGAGGACACTGACACCATCAGCAGTTTGAGCCCTGCCGTGCAGAAGAACATAGTTTTGTTCCAGGGATTCTGTGCCATGAAATATGCCATTTATGCTCTTTGTGTAAATGCACATAAATACACCAGTTGTGCTGAGTGCGAGTCCAAGCAGCCGCATCAACCACCGGAGGCAGAAATCGACCAATGCCAAACCTCAACTTCCTCACAAGGTTTAGAGACTAAGTTTTCTTACAAGCTTCAGCTTGATGACAGATAATGAATGTTTCCTGTCTGCTAATTTGAGTTAATTGTTATCTTGATTTCTTCTGCTTTAAAATGTAAGGTTGGTTTCAGTATTGAGAGGAGTTACAGTTTGTAGTTTCTTAGTATGGAGCTAAAGTATTTTCTTCATGTGGTTCAAACTTAAAAAACATCCAATTTTAGTGAAAAAGTAAAAAATGAATCATGGATGTAAGTAAAGGAAAAACAAATGGTAAAGCCATGGCTTCAGTTTCAAAACCACATTCTGATAATGTTGTGTGAGCATGTTACAGCAAATGTTAATTACAGCCTATTGATTTAAATGTAACAAAATTCGATTTTTTTTTTCAAAGCACACTTAAAGTTAAAGTATGTTGTTTTTAAAAATTCCCATGGTCTTTCTTTGTGCATGACCTACAACTTACTGCTCCTGAAAGACACATTTTACATAAAGGAACTACTTATTGCAGTGTGTTGATGTCCCTTGTTTATTTTTTCCCAGGATGCCACTTGCTCTTCCAGCGGTACTTGTCAGAATGCCAACTCTATCTAGAGGCCGTACCTGCAGTGTTTCGTCTGGAGCTTCTGGAAAATATCTTTTCCCTCATGTTTCTGTCGAGTGCTGATTTTGCACGGCAGGCTCAAAAAGACACAAACTCAAATGTGAACACAGGAAATGTCACTCAGTCACAATGTTCATCAAATGCAACGAATTCAAATATGGAAGCTGCAACCAACACAAGGATGGATGAGGCAGAAGGAAGCAGCGGAGACGATCAGAAGATGCTTCCGAGTTCACCAACAGCAGTTCGCGATAATCACTTAGATTTAGGACACTTTATCCAGGGCTGCCGCGGGTTTCTGGTGGATGTGGTAGCCATGGAGGGTTTTCTGAAGCTGCTAAAACAAGGGCTGCAGGGCATGGTTGTGGTAGGGCAGCAGGAAGGGGAGGAGGCTGGACGGGCGCTGCCACAGGACGCTGAGGTGGCGGAGAGCCTGGGCTGCTCGGTGACGGCTGAGACATTCGGGACTCGTCTGCAAAGGTTGTCTAAACGCACTGCAGAAGCTCAGTGGAGGCTGCAAATCATCACAAGCAATCAAAGTGGCGCAAGTGAGAGCTAAGGATATGTCATTGATTACACTTGTACTTTTTTATACTCAACATAGTGAGTTCCAACGGAATTCATGTATTTATATCTTTATGGTAAATGAATTTGCAGGTCCAGAGAGTCCTCTACCGAGGTCAACATACAGTCATTCTGCCACAACTCTGGGACGCAGCAAGAGTTCCAGCCTCAGGAGGAGGCGGCGTCCAGGCAGACACACTGCAGAAAGACAAAACTCCGTAGAGAAACAAAATGGAGACGCTAGCACAAGTGCATCAGGTGAGACAGATGAATCAGAATTTCATTGCTGCGTGAAGATTACATGGCAAAACACTGTATGAGCAGCAAAATATGACTCCGCGTCTTATCGCAGATGTGAGTAAATTGCCATGTATGGCTGGTAGAATGACTTGAGCTGGTGATTAGGTGGTCATTGAGAAATTAGATATGTCTTATGCGTTATTTTCCTTCAAGGATCTTTGACATTATATGTTGTCAATGCCACAGAAAACTCCTAATTTCTAAGGTGAAGTTACTACCACGATGTACTAAATTACAACGTCTTTGCAGTTTATCCATTTTGAGATAGTAATCCTCTGGTAGAAGAAGAGGGATTTCTTTGTAGGCGTTTTTATTTACTTTTTTTTAATCTTTTGGTAGATGGTGGTGGAGGGGCTTCATCAGGACTTGTGGAACTGGAGGTTTGTCCATGCGGAGGCCCCCACAGCTGGCTTGTCCCTGCTATGTTGTCTCCTCCAGAGTCTCTGCTCGTGTCTTGTATCCGCCGAGGAAACTTTATGGAGGCGCGTCAGGTGAGTGGCAAAAATGGTCAAACATCTGCTGATGTACTGAGCTTCTAAGATAATCGGACAATCCCACCATTTACCACCAGTATTATTACCAGTCCTATGCCACCGATGATGAAAGAAGTATTTGGACCTATAGCTTAAGTTAAAGTGTTTGTCCTATAATTATTATAATTAATTTTGTAAGTGAAGTATAATTAAATTTTTGAAATTACTCCACTATAGGTACAAAGTCTGCATTCAAAACCATATATGAGCAAAATTATATAACCACAATGAGAAAATTGTACTTAAGCCATCATTACCTGCTCCGCAGGTGTCTCTGGTTTTTAATCTGGAGGCGTCCACCTGCTGTGGTGAGCTGGCGTTCATGGAGCATTACAAGCAGGTCCTGGTGGAGCTGGGGCGGGTGGAGCAGAAGATGGAGAGCCAGTCTATGTCTTCATCCTCATCATCTTCAGAGGGTCTGGGTTCTATGGCGACGCCCGGCACAGGGAGGAGTCGGCTGGGCAGCAGTGGAGCGAGGTCAACACTGCAGGCCATCGGAAGCGCTGCTGCTGCTGGTGTGACATCTGTTATGTCATTATACATTTGTCTGCTGTCTTAACAAAAAAATCTGAATGTAAAGGTTTTGTTATTTGTGGATTACTTGTTCCACATATCTGAGACCTCATCAAAAGAAACTATATGTTGGTTGAAATTCACCCGTAACTGGATCTTGTATTTGACCACAATGTGCTTTCTCGTAGGTGTTGCTTTCTACTCCATCTCAGACATAGCAGGTCGTCTCCTGAGCACCCCGGCTCACCCCATGCCCTGTCTGGAGGAGGGTTACTGGCTGAGCCGCTGCACTTCAGACCCCTCTGGCCTTCTTTACACGCTGCTGGAAGAGCTAAGCCCCTCGGCTATGGCTGCCTTTGACCTGGCCTGTTGCCACTGTCAGCTGTGGAAGACATCCCGACAGCTGCTGGACACAGCGGAGCGCAGGCTCGGCAGCAGCCTGGAGGACAGAGGTAAGTAGCCGCAAACATAAGGACTATTGAAGATCTGTGTGTCACTGAGATCATGACCAGTTGGAAGTTTGACTTCACCACTTGCCTTGTATGCACATGTTCGTTTCCTTTTTAATGCCTTTTTTTTCCACCAGGAGTAAGAATTGCCCCTAAAGTCCCACACACGGAGGGAATCTGTGGATTTCCTATGGTTTTACAACAGATCAACAAGATCCTCAATCATTCATCCACTAATAAAAGCTCTGTCAAAACAGGTGAGTGCTTTTAACAGAGAGAAGATGATATTGACGCATAGTTTTCTTTTCCAATGACTATTTTAAATTCATTCATGTACCAAGTTTTTAAAAATGTGATTTATACAGAATATCTGAATCCGATAAAGTAATTTCCCAGTAAAAGATTTCTTCTAAAAAGTTCACTGATTTTACGGTTATCTTTCAAATGCAAATACAGTTTAATTTGTATAGATTTAAATCATAACAAAAGTTATCACAACATTTTACATCTCTTTGTCACTGATTTGGTCTTGATCACAGAAGTTGCTGGGGAGGACCAGGTTTTTGCAAGCCCGTTTGGTTCCTGCATTCAGGAGGTTCTGCTGTGTTGTCATCCAACACTGAGTGAAGAGGGCATCGCCGCTCGGCTCAGTTTGGCTCAGCGTTTGGAGAACACCCTACACATTCTGAGTACTGCTATTGACAACACAGGTTAGCACAATAAGAATGTTTCAATTGCAGTAAAATGTAACTTTGCTTTGACATTCACACAGAGTTAAAAAGTATAAAGCGTTACAATTTATTGGGACATCCACCAGTTCACAAAAATGACATTATATAAAACGAGTGATGTAAGTTGCAACAGTTTTCCGATGATGAAGTCTAAGTGTAATAAAATAATGATGTATATGTTACTTCTCTAACAGAGGGCACCATGGGCAGTGCTCTTCTGGGACTCCTGGTGGAACAGGCCAATCTAAAGCAGTCAGAGCTCGACAGTCACTCTGTTCGCTCAAGCATGAAGCATCTGCTCCGTACTCTGGACCAGCTCTGCCCCTTTGAGCCTGATGGAGATCTTGCTAGACCGGATTATGTGCGCAGTTTCGTCGATTATGTAAATACATTGGCATCTGTATTGGTGCGCAGCCTTGGTTCAGAAGGTAAATTTATTTATCAGAGACTAGATGTGATGGTTGATGTTGTGTTAGTTCAAATCTCACCTTAAAAGTCTCACACACAACATAGCTAGGTTTAAAAATGATCGATGCTTTCAAACCTCAACATCTCTGTTTTTATAATATAAACATGATCTTGGAATAGTTTTATATGAAACTGCACCCATTATACCTGAATAAATCATGATTTCTTCTACATATTTGTATTCAGTCTCTCTTCTGCTGTTTCACAGACCAGAACAGTGACGTGAAGCTTGGGAATCCACTGTTGGTGCTGCTTCAGACTCCATCTCAGCTTCTGTCTCACCTACTCTTTGACAGACAAGTATCTCCTGACAGGTATCCACAACTGAGTGATATCCGCTGTCTAATTATTATTATTATATAGTAGTTTTTTTAATTGTTCACATGAGTAGTGCAGTTAATGCCTCAGTGTTGAGGCGTTGTATTGTTCTACAGACAATAAATGCCATATGTAAATTGAAACTGAAATTTCTTTGAGTGGGATGAATAAAGGCATATCTAATCTAATCTAATCTGATATACTGTCGATCCATAAAACTCTGACAATGGATTTCTTAGAAGCAAAGCTACCGGTAATTGGATGCTAGTGACATGAGGATCAGCTCTGCTGTCACCAGAATCTGTATGTTTCATATACTCACCTCTACAAATTTTGTTCTTACTAGCTGCCAGCATTTCAGCCTCAGTGTAAAATATATACACAGCAGCAGTAATGCACAATATTTTCCACTGAACTGGCTACAGTTGTGCATCTGTTCATGTTTTAAATATTTTAATGTAGATTTTCTTATTCACAATGGAATACTCAATTACAAACCATTCTGTTAGACAGACTAATTTTCATTAAATTTGCAAATAATAAAAAATGTTCAGGAAACACTTGATTTTTCAGATTTAGAAATTCATGTGGACCACGGGTGTCAAACTCCGGTCCTCAAGGGCCGGTGTCCTGCTTGTTTTAGGTGTTTTCCCTCTTCCATTACACCTGGACACAGTGACATGGTTATCAGGCTTCTGCAGAGCTTGGGGATGAGCTGATCATTGATTGATCCAGGTGTGATACAAGAGAGAAACATCTCAAACAGGGATCACCAACTCCAACACAGTCCTCGAGGGCACCTATCCTGCATGTTTCAGATGTATCCCTCCTCCAAAGCACCTCATTCAAATGATAAGCCTATCGTCAGCTCTGCCGAAGCCTGATAATGATCTTTCAGGTGTGCCAGAAGAGGGATGCATCTAAATCATCCAGGATAGGAGCCCTCGAGGACCGGAGTTGGTGACCCCTGACCTAAAACATGCAGGACACCGGCCCTTGAGGGCCAGAGCCCGACACCTGTGATGCAGACAAAGAAATCATTTTTGTCAAAAAATGCAAATACAGAAAGGCTTCACACTACAACCATTGTTTTGTTTTGCCAACCACTTTTATCAACGAGTCTGAAGGTGTTATTGTATTGCAGGGTGCGGTCTCTGGTGCAGCAGGAGGGTTTGCGGCTCAGTGTGCAGAGGGTAATAGTGCAGAGGTGCTGTGAGGCTTTACCTGTGTGGATCGCCTGTCCAGGAGATGAGAGGGACATAACTCAGACCACAAAGAGCGATGACGTGTTTGGCATTGCCAGTTTGTCTCTTCTGCTCGAACAACACACCAAAGAGCACAAATCAGCTCTGGGGATCAAAGAGCCTGTGTCTGAGGAAAGCTCTGACTCCGAGGCTTCAGCGGAAGACCTCTCCGACTCAGTCGCCACTCTCTCAAACTCTGCTTCAACTTCGTCACTCTCTTCCACAAGTTCTTTTCTTCT
The DNA here is from genome assembly GCA_029814585.1 of Gymnapogon annona. Classification (NCBI taxonomy): domain Eukaryota; kingdom Metazoa; phylum Chordata; class Actinopteri; order Kurtiformes; family Apogonidae; genus Gymnapogon; species Gymnapogon annona. Next base: position 12,475,368 of record JAPTHA010000016.1, on the reverse strand, counting down.
CACACCAACAGCCTTGTCTTTCCTGAAGTCTCGTTCCCCTTTACTAGCCACGTTAGCATGTTTAACGGCCTGCAAAGGAGAAACCACCCGTGCACAATCAACTGGATGGTCTGGATATTTCCGCAGTGGTCGTAAAGAAGTTGTACTTGATGTAGAGCAGATTTCTCGAGAAGCTGATAACCTCCTGAGGGAGTTCCCCATCTTGCGGGCATACTTGCATACCATGGCTGAACCAGTCTTGGGTACAGCGTTAATCGAAGGGGAGGAAGCTGAACTGGGGTCAGTGGTCTGTGGGAAACCCCTTGTTAGTCTCCTGCTGTCTGGGCCTCAGGAAGAAGTGGCCCAGATCGTGGCTGCAGAGGCTTTCCAGCAAGCGCTCAACGGCAGGGATCTGAACCGAGCTTTGAGCCTCTTGGAGCTGTATGGGCAGAGGTGTGGCCAGGAGGGGGCGCTACGAGACCGCTTACTCGCCTGTGCTGCATTGGAAGGTGAGAGAGTGGTTAACACATTTTATGGACTATACTGTTTATTTATTTCAAAAGCATATTTAGAGAAGGCTGTTGGGAAAAGCTATGGGATTTGGGATGTTGTATCTCCATTTGTCTGTATTTCGGGATGTTTTTAAAGACAAAACAATATTTGATACCTTTTGAAATATCAGACATCACAGATTAGATTAAGTTATACATCAACCATAGGTGTTATTTGTTTGTTTTCTACATATTCAGATGGAGATGGAGGTATCGGTCAGCTCTTCCGGGTTCAAGATGCTAACCTGCGCGCCCATGTCGCCCTCCAGGCCCTGGAGCGCTGGCCTCTGTCAGCATGTCTGGAACTGCTCGAGTTCTGCCTTAATGATCTGAGCACAGAGTCCACACTGAGAACAGACCTAGAGTTCAAAAGGAAAGAACTGGACCTCTACCGTTGGGTAATTTTCTAGTCAAGATCTATTATGTAATTACTTGAGATAAATTGTGTAAAATGTGCTCTCAGTGACCTCCTTTTCAGGCAGGAAAGTATTTTTGGCTTCCTTTGCTTATAATTACATTTAAGTTAGCTTTCCTTTCTTGTGGTTAACCAGAGAGATTTATGTGGTGTTGGCTGCAGACTACATTAGCAGTTGAAGAATGTGCCTTTTTATTTGACAGATGCTGAAATTACAGCCACCATTGCCTTGGGTGACTTGGCAGAAGTTGAGAACTGAGTCTGCAACAAACTCTGAGTCTGTGTTGTCAAGAATGCTGGAGGCAAAGGTGTGTCCCCGTGTAGCTGTCATGCTGAGCAACCGTCTTAAATATCTGCATACATATAGGATTAATGTTTTTCTTGCAGGAGTTTGATCTCTGTACACAGTGGCTGGAGCTGTACCCTGTATCTGACCAGCTGAACCTGAAGCTACAAACAGAGCATTTGCTTCATCTGCTGGAGAGGGGACAGACAGATGAAGCTTCCCAGGTCAAGATTATTCAATTAAGGATTAAATGAACAGTGAAATATCTTTTTAAATTTGTATAATAGTAGTCAAATAATCATAATGTTATCTGTATGGTTGTGGTTACAGAGACCAGTGAATTCTGAATGCTAAAACAGTGGCATTAATTAATTGATTGATTTTGGAGATGGGGTGGTTCCTATTAATGAACTTTACATGGAAATGGAGATTATAGTCAAGTTTACATCTTGAGTCCTATTACTATTATTTGTGGTACTAGTTATTTCTGCGTGTGCGTTCAAGAAAAGTCGAATGTTATTTATTAAAATGTGAGATTCTGATGCCTCTGGGTAGGTTTAAATCTGTGGCTAATCATATCTGTGTGACTGTAATAATGTATAGCGTTTAAGATATTTAATATCAAGTTTAATACTATACTGCTTTTATTTTTTCCACTCTCAGACATACAGCTTCATAAACTCATCTTCTTTTATTCCTTTTACTTAATTTCTCAGTTACTCGAAGGTCTCTCGGATTACGTGGTCGGTCTGGATGTTTGTGAGCGTGCTCTGGATCGACGGCCTGGTTTGGCTGCCTGTCATTTCCTGGCCGACTACCTCACTCTGCATTTCCAGAGGCAGGTGTCACCAGCGCGTCGACGACACATACATGCACTTCACCTGGGCTCCAAGGTTTGTTGATGTGAACTGCTGTAACCAATTTTATGAAAAACTATACTTTAAATGATTACTGTTGGTTTGTAGTAAGCTTTTCTTTCTTTCCTCATATTCACAAATTCAGGCACAGGATGGGAAATTGAAACATCAAATATGAGCTATGCATTCCTTGACCTAGCCCCAGCTTTAGCCCTGTATTGAATTATGAGTCATGCTTAAGGGTGTAATCATGTGCTTGAGTTATTTAAACTGTGAGTAATTTTGTATTACGCAACACATGTAGTAATATATACGTTGTGTAATATTGGCAACCTGTCAAGTCTACCTGCCAAGCTGTCTTGCTCACGCAGACAGCAGATGAGTACTATAGCAAAACAGTATTGTTTGATTTCCTTCCCTTGTGCCTGTCGTTTGCTTTTACCGTCGGTTAATTGTTTGTCTCATTTAGTGCTTTTCTGGTCTCCAGGTGCTGCTGACTCTGCCACCAGCAGCCAGACAGGATTATTTCTGTTTGCTGTCTGAGCCCCTGCTGATGCTGGACCAGCTCCTGATGAACCTTAAGGTGGACTGGGCAGATGTGGCGGTGCAAACCCTGAGGAGCCTTCTGGTTGGCCAGGAGACTGGCTTTGGTGCAGAGGACATTGATAAAATTTTGTCAGATTATGCTTCCAAGGCTCTTGACTTCCCATGCGCCCCCAGAGAAAGGGCCCGATCTGGTGAGAGATGTGTGAGCGTGTGCAAACTAAATAGATTTGGTGTTATTTACTGGTGATAATAAATTGTAAACACAGTGAGTGCATATTCAAAATTGAGATTCTTACGATTATATTACTCAAAAGTGATATGTTTAATCATGTTATACTTTAAAACAATTTTAAAATAGGGTCTGGTTTGCATTGTGTACATTGCTGTAACACAACCTTTGTATCTAAATGGATTCGACTCTTCTTCAGACTCCGTGATCAGCTTTCAGGATGCGATGATGCAGTGCCCTGCTCAGGACAACAGTTCCTCGTCTAGTCGACTTGACTCTCCTACACCTTCAACTCGTAAGAACTTTGCATCTGTTTGAGTAGTGATGACATTAAATGTTTATGGGGCTGCCGTGCAGGCCAAACTCATTTCAAGTTTATTTGCTATTGACCTTAGGTAAAACCTATATTTGCAAATGAGTTTGAACCAATGTAATACAATCATCTAAGACCGTAATTAACATTTCCTTTTTAAAATACTTCCAGATTACTCCCAGTAATGAAATGATTGTTTTTCTGACATTTCAAGCTTTGTTTCAAGAATAGCTTTGGATTTTGGTTTAATATGGTTTGTTTTATTTACATTGATTGCTTTTACAGATAGCACACCAACACACACCTCATCCTCAAGCAGCACAGAGAAGGACAAAGATCGAGTGTCAGCTGGAAGAAACCGACGCTCGTCCGTCAAGTTCCAGCCTCCAGATCAACCACCAGCGCGCAGAGACTGGGTCCCTGACACCCAGCAGCATGTGTGCATGGTCTGCCAGCGTGAGAGGTTCACTATGGTGAGTGTAGAAAACACCACCTTACTGCCCGAGCATTTTTGTTTACACATTTCTGTGTATACAGGTTGTAAAACATATGCAGTCAGTTATTTCCTTTCCTGTTTTTGTCAGGAAAGAAACTGAAGCAAAAAAAAAGTTTGTTGATCTCGCCTAAAGACAAGAAGTTGCAAATATATGCTAAATGTGTGTTTCAGGTAAATTGTCTATGTTTGACTTTTTGTTTTCTCCTCTGCCTTAGTTCAATCGACGGCATCACTGTCGCAGATGTGGCCGTCTGGTTTGTCAGGCATGTTCTGAGCGAACAATGCCTGTGGACGGATGTCCAGGGGAAGAAGTCAGAGTCTGTGACCAATGTTACGTCTACTTTCACCCAGAGTAAGAGCTGCATATGTGATTGGAATGAACTTAACGCCTCCAGTGATTTTACAGGATGTTGACTGATTTTAATTGATTTCAAATCTTTGCTTTTCTTTTATATTTTCAGTTCTGATGATGAGCAGGAACCAGCAGAAGGTAAATGGAACAACATTACACAGTTCAAGAAGATGCATCAATTATTTCATTTTGCTGTAACAAAAATCGTTCATGTTTTGCTCCTATGTGTTTGTGCAGTGGCCGGGAGCCCAGTGGTGACAGAAGATGCTCTGGATGGGATGTTGTGTCTTCCTGAAGTTGTCCATCTACAAATACGACTTGGCACAAACCCTGTAGAGAACCAGCTTCTTCTGAGTGAATTTTACTTTGAACAGGTGTGGATTCTAACATTCAATCATGCACAGAATAGTTGTGTCAAGTATTTGGAGGATTTTGTCAAGTATTTAGTTGTAAATTTCCCCGAGTGGGACAAATGAAGGAAGCTAATGTAATCTAAAGTATGTGGTGGATTACCTTCCAACTATTGTTCCAGTGTTATCTTGCACTCTGTATGTAGCAACATTAGACTGAATGTCAGGTTTTAATCAAAAGCCCCGTTTTGCATTGGAAACTTGGGTTACAATTAAGGCATTTTGAGTATAAATGTTATTTTTATGTTCATCTACTGTGTTTACTAGTCAACCGAACACTTAGCAAAATAGATATTATGAATTCAGTGGGTGTTATCATGTCCTTTTGCTCATACTGTGCAATTTTACTTCTTATGTAAATATATAATGTAGAAGTTCCACTATTATTATTATTGTTTGTTTCTTTATGCTGCATGTACATTTTCCCTGCCCTCCACTTGTTGCATTTTTAATCTGAACATTTCCAAATTGTGGGATAAATAAAGTTCCATTTGATCTTTTATCCCTAGGCTCCCAGTGCACATCTCTGCGTGGCCATTTTATCTCTGCACAGTGACCAGACGGCCTGCGGGCATCAGCTCATCAGCCACTGCCGCTCTCTGTCACGTAAGCTGACCAACCCGGAGGTGGACGCCTGCCTCCTCACTGACATCATGAAGCAGCTGCTGTTTAGTGCCAAACTGATGTTCGTTAAGGTTGGCCGCAGCCAGGACCTTGCCTTGTGTGACAGGTGAGTCCCATTGTTAACATGAACATATATAGTTATGGGTTTGTGATTTTTCAAGGAGACTTATTTGACAGTAGTAGGTAACATTTTCTTTAGATGAACATTAAAGACATGTGATTGCTGAATGATATCATAAACACCTTCCCGTGTTGTTAAAGCAGTCTTCATATTTTAAGGTGTTGCTAAATACACTCTGAAACGCCAACAACATCTAACACAGCTATTACTCACATATCATTCAATAATAAAGATTGTATGGCTAATATATCACAAGTTATCAGTTTAAAACCTTAAATAATAATATTAATGTCTACACCTCAACTCATAGTTTATGCTGTCTGTAATCTTGTCCTTTGCAGTGGTTATTTACTAATACAGTTATTCTAAGTAATTTTATTTCTAAAAGTAAACAACTTTCATTATGTTCCTGTATTTGAGATACCCTGACTCAAAAACAAACTCTAAAGTATGGATAGAAGTGTGAATTGAAAATCAAGATCTAAACCAAGCTGTGGATTTGTAGAGCTGTTAGACCTTAAATTAAAAAATTACAACTGAGTTTCAGCAGTTTGACCCATTTTCCAAGTACAGAACCAGACCTCATAGGCTCTATTTTTGTCTTCCTATTGGCTAAAGTACATCAGACCTTAATGAATATTTCAGTTTCCCACACTAATCATGTAACCAGTTGATAAGCAATCTATGCCTCTAGCTAGTTTAATTTATGGCCCTATGAAAGGAGCTGTGATACTAGCTATATTTCAGTTTCTTTTCATGTCACAATTTTTTTTTTTACGGTTTTGCTTCCTTTTGTGTTTATTTCCACAGTTACATCAGTAAAGTAGATGTGCTTAAGATTCTGGTGATGGCCAATTACAAGTATGTCCCCTCTTTGGATGATATCGTGGAGACGTCTGCTGTCACGCGGCTCCGTAACCAACTATTGGAAGCAGAGCATTATCAGCTGGCAGTTGAGGTGAGGCAGATGTTTAATGTACTGCATTTTTTTTTTGTCAGTGCTTCCTCAAAAATCTAAAAAAAGACAACTTTTGAGACTACTGCATTCCATCTGCATTGCCTGAGATGTAAAATACTGTAAACATGAATTGAAATTGAGAGTAAGTTAATCAGACATCCTATTTCCACTATCATGTATAAATGACCTGAAATTGATTTAAATCAGCCGTTCACAGTTCAGTTTTCGTAAATGTCAAAGACATCATTGAGGTGGATTGTGTTTATGTTTGATGATCCACCAGGTTTCTACTAAGAGTGGACTGGATCCTAGCGGTGTTTGGCAAGCATGGGGCATGGCATCTCTGAAAGCAGGGAACATCGTAGCAGCCAGAGAAAAGTTTGCCCGCTGCCTAAAGGCTCCAGTGGATCGCAGTCAGCTCAACTTGGGCCCTTTACTGCTGCAGGAGATTGTTCAACACCTGGAGAGTAGTGTCCGACCCACTTCATCCACGGTAAAGCTCTTTGTGCACTTAAAAAAGCGTTTAAGAAAGAATAGAATACAATAGAATATACTTTATTCTTCTTGAAGGGGGATATCCAACAGCTCACACAAAATGACCAAACACAACATAACAATATAACAAATAGGCAGAGGTATATATAAATACTTATAAAAAAATACAGTTAAGGTAAGCAAGATAAAAATAAAATAATGGTTGCACACAATTCAGTCCTGGTGGTGGTGGGGGCATCAGGGGTTCTTTCTAAAATCACAGTTTTAACATATTTGACACTTTGCTTCGTACTGATCTACTGTGTTTTGCTCACACTGGTGTTGTGCAGAATGAGCCTCTTCTTCAACCCCCCTTGGGACTTCAGGATTGTTCTGCTCTGTCATTTGATACCAAAGTATCTTGCCTCTCAATATGGACGCCTACAGTCATGTACTGTAGCTGTTTTTGTTTAGCAGCACCAGTATAATTTGACCTTGACTCAAGTTGTGTTCAGCTGAATCAAAAAAAATCTATTCACTTACTCTTTTCCCTAAACCTTCTTAAAACTCATGTTTAATGATAAACAATTGTCCACCTGTGTCTATTTTCCGTGCGTCAGTCTTTTGGTGAGGACATCTTGGCATCGCTCCGGGACCTGGAGGACGCCCTGTGTGAGGCCGGTCCCGTGGAGCGACCAGAGGGCCAGAGCCACAGCAGTAGCCTCCATCAGGAATGTCTATACTACCTGAACACATACGGCACACATCTGGCCCTCATCAGCTTCTACATGCGTCATGACTGCATGACGGAGGCCCTCACGTACCTGCTGAACAAGGTTAGGCTCAGTTTATCAGATTTACATGAGACATTCAGCTGAAGCCTGCACACTATGAAAGGTTTTCTGACTGATTTTACAAAGCAATATTGAACTGATGAGCAACATCCAAAGCTTTTATTTATAGTTTTACAACTTACTCTACATTCCCAAAAGTATTTGCTCACCTGCCTTGCCTTGCATATGAACTCAAGTGACATCCCATTCCTAATCCATAGATTCAGTATGAGGTGGTCCACCCTCTGTATATATACAATCCATAGGTTCAATATGAGGGGGGTCCACCCTCTGTATATATATAATCCATAGGTTCAATATGAGG
>JAPTHA010000016.1:12420576-12434013 GCA_029814585.1 Gymnapogon annona | reverse complement strand
TACGTGGCAGACTTTACTGTTATTCCGTAGTTATCTGTTGAAAAACTAAAGTGTAGGTAGTCATATTTTAAATTATAGCTTACTACTGACCTCGCTGAGTTGTACTGGATGATTCGTTAACAGACGTAATGGACAATTCTTTTTTTTAGAGGAAAGTCAGCAGACAGTTAATCAGGATCAAAGGACACTTTTATCAAGGACCAATAAATCACTACAAAGACTAACAAATCTGATTTATGATCTCATATAATACCTTAAACTCTCTTTAAAAAACACCCTTCTATATTGTGTATTATTAGATAATAATTTTAAAAAAATAGGGAAAGAGTAGCTCGAGCTACTATTCAAGGTACAAACTGGATTCATGGCCATCTGTGTATTCCAGCTGTAGGCGTGGTCCATGTAGTCAGGATATTCTATTTATTGTTTGTATTGGTGTCATTGTTTAGAAAATCGCCATCTTGTCACGTAGGCAGAATATAAAAACATTGCACAAAGTCTCCACGCAATATCCGTAATTTCAATGGAATGAAGTTAATGTGACCCCTGATCAAGCTCACTAAATATAATTAACTTTTACGCACTTTTAAGTCGGAGCTGTTGCTGAGTGACACAGGGGATTCAACAAGTGTTTTTCTTCTGACGTAATCAGGCTATTCAGCGTGACACAGCCATCCGGCCATGAATACACCAGTCCAGAAGAGGCTTGTCCTTACTTGAAGGGCCCTGTGGCGGGAAATGCGTCGTATAGCGACCTCACGCGTTGGAAAATGAATCATACAGCAGTTTAAAGAGCTTTTGGGATTTTTTACCCCGAGTGTAATCCTGTAGGCAAAAACTCAAAGAGCACATGACTCATTTTGTTTTTGGGTAATTTATTTTTAAATGTGATTTATCAAACCAATACAAAGTATTTTATATTAAGTACAACCAACCAAGAAAATCACACTAAACAGTAGCAAAGCAGATGAGTTTAGATGGAGTTGATGGTACCTGCTACCGTGAAGGTTGATAACCTCAATCCATTAATCCTGATATTTATCAAAAACGTCAAGATCGGTGTATGAAGATGCGTGACAGTTCACATAATTTACATTAAACGTGCAAATCAAATGTGCCTTTATTGTTTCCTTAATTTCTTAAATTCAAAAATACTTTACCAATTGACACCCGAGAGACTAAACTCAGGGTTCATTCAATGTGGTTCAGATTCTCTGCTATAGCGAATTTCCCATGATTCATTTCGGAAATAATAGCTCCTACAGTTATTTGTATCGTAGAGCATTTAGCGCACCGCAGCCAAGTACATCAAAAACTGACGCGTTAATCTCTAACTGTATTTAATGGACTTTTATCCGTATAAGTCGCAATCCTGTTAGCTTCTGGTTTGTCTTGTATACGAGAACACAGGTGAGTATAAACGGACGTGACCGCTGTAATGTGAACTAGCAAGGCCGGTTAGCATACTAGCATGAGCTAAATTAGCTCGTTGCTCCCAATGGATGTCCGCTAACTGTCTGAGCTCCTGCTCAGTTTGATTTCATAACACTTAGCTCACACATGTGATGTAGTACTTTCAGTTGTGGTGGTCTATCGTTTCGTTGTAGTAAATCCTCATTTTTTCGTGTTTTGCACACTTTAGGATGTCGTACCCTCCTCCGATGAATCGCCAGCGGATTGGTATCCCACAGTTACCCCCGAGGATCCCCCCTCCTCAGTATGGGGGGTTCGCCACTGCTGTCCCACCAGGTAACTCGTGAACACAGTGGCGAAGGAAGTACTCAGATGATTACCTTGAGTAGAAGTAGCACTACTACTGTGTACAAAAATACTGTTCGTGTCCTTCTTTCAGTAAAACTAGAGTAGATTTGGCAGAAAAATGTCCATAAATTACGGCAGAAAAGTGCAGAACGACTCATTCTGTGAATAATGTGCATTCCAGAATTTTAACTGCTGATGCATTTAAGGCTTTAAGCTTAAAGGGTAAATCATTATTTGACATTTGTCTTGATGGTTATTGGTTACTGGCTCAGGAAACGTTTTATCATTGCATTGTTGGCCGTAGTGACAGGCCTTATATTTAAGTACGATGTATGATCAAATGTACTTACTCACATTCCACTATTCTTAGTATGACCATATTAGCTAACACAGTAATCAGGCAGATTACTTTCTAAATATTTCTATAAGCTCAAAGCGTCATTTTACTTGGTTTGAGCTATCATTGCTGTTGTATCTCTGGGTGAAGACTTAGAAAGTTATAGTACCCAAGGAAAAGAAAGCTGTGGAAAGCTTGATTATCTTGCAACTATTTTATTAAAATATTTTTTATTTAGTATGCAAAAGTAGGTTTGATCCTCTGATAGTTTTAGAGTTTTTTAAATTGATTGTCTGGAGTTAATGAGTGTGATCTCTTCAGTGTTTTGTATTTTTCCCCATAATTGTATTATGCCCTAAAGAAATAAACTAATTTCACTTTACCCTTTCTATTTTCAGGTACCCCAATGATTCCAGTTCACATGGGTGTTGTGACCCCCACACCCACAGTGAGTTAGAAACAACAGTTTTCATGCATGCAAGTTAATGCATTCTATATGACCTGCTATTAAGTCCACAATTTTTACTTGATCTTTGCGCAGCTCTATCCACATAGTTTATAAATCTTTACTGTCGCTAGTAGCGACCTATAACATGGGCAGTTTCTTCCCGGTGTCTCTCGCTGTGTGTTTGTTCTGAATTAGGTTGTCAGTGACATATTAGAGGTATGACGTGCTTTGTTTCACTTGGTGATGATGTAGGTGCATTTTACTCTGTGTTGTTGCAGGTTCTTGTCCCAGCCACAGTATCTGTGTCACAGAAGCCAATGATTTCGAAAAAAGAGTCCAGTGCCATAAGACTGAAGGATACAGATGACAACTGTGGACCCACCACCACTGTATTTGTGGGGAACATCTCTGAAAAGGCTTCAGACATGTTGGTCAGACAACTTCTAGCAGTGAGTTTGACACACATAAATATACACAAAAAATATAAATTCTGAGTACTTTATGTGTTTAGAGATTGTTATATGGAGAAGAATGTTTGAAGGAGCTCACCCTATGCTTGCATCACAAAATAAAGCTGCAGACCAGGACAAGCAACTTCATTGTGTAAAACCCTAATCTGCTTGCTTTTATTCTGAATATTAATATATGAGAAAACTGTAACATGACACTTATTTCTTTTTGGATGCAACACTGATGGTACTGATTAGTAGAGGATGCACTGATTCCAAAGGTCTGACTTTGTCATCCTTAATTATTTTCAAACTTGAACTGTATTAGTTTTGTTCTTGAAAATGATTCGTCTCACATCCCAGAATCTTCATCAGTTCTATATATTGGTTGTTTTTGCCGTATGTTAATGACCCAGTGTGTCCAGGTCGTAGGAAGGTGGTCATTTGGCTGTCGGGGTCGTAGAGAGGTGGCCATTGGGGTCATTAACATATGGGGAAGGACAGCCTACACAGACCACTCCTACATTTCCTAAGTCTTCATCGATGTCTGCCCACTGCCCGACTCCTCCCTCTAGTTCAATGTCTCCTTATTTTGTGAAACCATAAAACTATTGTATATTTATCTATTGAACTTTGTATTTGATTTAATCATTCATTTTCTAATCCCTTTTTGTGTCCTTCGAAACAGAAATGTGGTATTGTTCTAAGCTGGAAGCGTGTCCAAGGAGCTTCTGGGAAACTTCAAGGTAAAACTTGGTGTCATATTTTGTTTTCTCCATGTGCATGCTCCAGAGACTCAAAATGAGAAATTTACTATAGTGGGTCTTAAAAGGTATTGACTGCCTTGAAACAAAATAGAATTAAAGTTTAATCAAACGCGAATCCATATTTCTTCATCAACTTTGTTCATTCAGAACTCCAAGTACCTGTTGTTGAACTAACACAATTTCTTGTGTTAACTCTTGAAAGCTTTTGGGTTCTGTGAGTATAAAGAGCCCGAATCTACCCTGCGAGCACTCAGACTTCTACACGAGTTGCTTTTAGGTGACAAAAAGCTGTTGGTCAAAGTAGATGCCAAGACCAAAGCCCAGCTAGATGAGTGGAAAGCCAAAAAGAAGAGTGCCAAGGGGGTATTTAGTCTACATTACATTCCTGTTAAATCTTAAAATAAACTTCCCATGTTAAGTACAATTAGTAAATGTGTTTTTATTATGAATATAAAGGGAGCAAGTAATGTCTCAAAGACTGAGGAGGAAGATGAGGAAGAGGTTCTTGATGAAGAAACTTTGCGGCGTGACCAGGTGGTGAAGGGCGCAATAGACGTTCTCATTAGAGAATATGCAAGTGAGCTCAACGCCCCCTCACAGGACCCTGACAGTCAACCTCGCAACAAGAAGCGAAAAGAGAAGAAGGAGGAGGTAGTTGTTTCATTGATTGTAATGTAAATTTGAATCCTCATTGTGGTATGTCTTGAGTACTTAGTGTGATTATTTCTTGTCTTTTTGCGCTCTGTGTAAGGAGGATATCAATGCTATGGAGATGGAGGATGACAAGAGAGACTTGATTTCCAGAGAGATCAGTAAATTCCGTGATACACACAAGGTAATGTATCAAAACCACTGGGTTTATTCTTTTATTCTCTAGCTTAGGTTTTGGAAACAAGCTACTAAACATTTAAGATCAGAAAATCACCAGTAGCAAATACAGTTGCAATTTATGTAATTTTTGGAGGCAATACCTCTTCTTACACTGTAAAGTATGAAATGGAAATAGTGTATTTATACTTATACACTTGGTGATGAAATTCAAGCAGTGAAGGCACAGAAGGAAGTCTATATTGATTTATGCATTGTATTCTACTTATTTAAGGATATAAATATTCAACTAATAAATCATCAGTCGCATTTGGATATAGTGTTGCTTATTTCTAAATTTGGCCATAGTTTTCAGTTTGTAATACTGATTTGAAACGAAACAAACATTGTACAAGCTAAATCACACAGAGTGCATGGACACAATGTTAAATTCCATCTAAAGCTAATCTATTGATTAAACCCCACCAATATGGTAGAATTCATTTGGTGACTAGAGCAAGATGAATCTCAGAATCTCAGCTTTGGAAAAAGTTGCGAGGATAGGATGTAAGTATGATCTTTCTTTTCTTCTTTACTCATGTTGGGCGCTCCCTTCTGGAGGGTTTGCAGAGGGGCAACTGGCTCCACGTTCACCATCAACATTTTTATTTAGGAATCAGTTTACAACATTACCCTGCTTCGGTCTCAACTCCTTAAGGTTAAACCTGGCAAGAAGAGTATTTTATCTGTTGCACAAACCTTCCAGTGAGGCTCTGATACTTGTGAGGCAGCTTAGTGAACCTCTGCATGTTCTCAGATAATAAATGATGTGTTTGATAAACACACATGGATTGATGAGCCTAACCACTGCAGTAGTTTGACCTGCAGCCTGTAGTTTTACTAAAGCAGGGAGCGCCCCTTCACAGCACTCTGTGGTCTGAAGAATATAGAGGTAAGTCCTCTCATTTTTTTATTTAAATTTTAAATCCACTTTATTTTCACCTTTTTAAGTCATGTTCCCATGTTTGGCCAGTTGTCTGTCACTGTTCTCCCTTACCCAATTTTAATAATTGAATCCAATAATGATTATAATAGTATATATTTCATATTATTTTAGTGGGCAAGAAAATTAAAACAAACATACTTAGTACAAATGTTAAACTTCAGCGCAGGTCATTCAACCAGCAATCAGCTAAATAGACATCAGCTTAACGACAATTTAAAACATCTATAATTCATATTCAGTATATGAATCATACTTTATTAGATGCAAATTTCCAATATAAACAGCTATAAATGTGTTTGAAAACACATTTATAATGTTTGCAATGGGGAGTCAGGTATTGTAGAGTACTTGGAATTGTTTTTACCTTATATAAAAAAAGCCAAACTGTCACTGGAAAAAGTCAGGATGAGGTAAGTTTCTCTATGGCTTTAGGAAATGAGCAGAAAAGCATATCTAACTGACATATTTGGATAAAATATGATCCCAGATGTTGAAGTGATGGAGATCTTGTAGGCCAGTCCTCCTTTTATTTATTTATTTTTTTCTCAGCAGCTGTTACACCCACACTTCTAACATGTTCTCTCTGTTAACCTGTTATAAATGATGATTGAACTGTGGGTCTACTTCTGCTGAGGTCTTATCATTTGTTGGGTTGGACAAGCCAGGGAGAACCAGAAACCACTCACGGGTAAGACTGCTTCACTAATTTCTTTATGGCTTAATGAAAGACATAATCATTTGTTGTCACTGTGAATATGAATGTGCTTTAGATTGTTCCACAGGTGTCATTTGGAATCGTATTTTGTTTCATTAATTTTTTTTATTTTTTTACATTTGACCAACTTTTCCTCCCACGCATAGCCTGTAGGAATTGTAGGGGCAGAGAACCGCCGAAGCAATAGTTCATCACCTGTAAGTTGTGCACCTATAGCTCCTCAACAGAGTGTGGAAAATAATTTTCATGATGACTTGTGACTGTAGACACGTGTTACACTTAAGACCGAACCACATTTTCAATAAGCCTATATAAATATGTTTATTACTTATGGGAAATTTCTACATTGTACATAATTTCTTGCAATATCCAATATGAACTGAAAAAGGTCAAATTGAAAGTTTTATTGGCTGTATTATCAAAATAGATGCTCAGGCCTTCTGAAAATTCTGTCCACGGAATGATTTTGCAGTTGGATACTATTATATTCAAGTATGATTCTCCTCCATAAATCACGTTATATTCTGAAAACAGAAATACTTAAATTCAAGGAAATTGTTTCAGTTAGTCTTTAAAATTAGGCAGGCTAATGATAAATAATTTAACGGTATCACAGATATAACATTTTAGCATTTTTCACATTGGGTAAAATGATAAAATGTGTGGTGAGTTTGACAGTAAAGGTAAGGAATTTCTTGAGTGTGAGTGGACCACTATGGTTACATTTACATTTGAAATAAAAATACATCATAAATGTAAGACTATGGTCCTTAGTCAGATTCCACAGGGGGGAAGCACTCTAAACTGGCCCCTGCATTTCTGTTGACCGTAAAGGGTGTTCGCAGAAGCTGATTCTATAATTCACTTGAGTCAGACCATTGGGCATTAAGTGTGGGCTTGTGTTAATCCACTTGGCACCCATTTATAGGACCGATCCAAGGCATTTTGTAATAGTCAACTTAGATGGTAAGTGTATAGATGAAACTTGTTGACCAACACATAATGCACAGAAAGCGCCACAACAAGAAATGCAAAGTAATATCATGTAGGGAAATGGCAAGGGTGCTCAAGTCTGTTCCCTGGCAGGAGTATCCATCAACGACAAGATAAAATCAGAGGTAGGCGTGTCACACCCCATAAGGTAGCATTTATTCACATTCAATCATTACCACTGATTTGCTATACGTGAAGGTGCTGGGGTGTTACAAACTAGGTCTCATGGCTTAATAACTCTTACATAAAGCTATTTCTGTTACTCCGCATTGGCTTGACTGCACATTGATTTTGTTGAAAATGGACAGATGTGTGACCACTATCTATTTGCCTGGAGCTTGGTTTTTATTGGCATTGCCTGTCATTACATCAGAACATAATCTCTGATCGCTACAGAGAGGACATAGTAGGTCCAGAGGACAAGTTGACCTATTACATGCGAGAAAACCATTCATTCAATATCAGTGTATGTTAGAATCAGGATGATTGACACCTTTTGCGAGAAGGACAGGAAGTAATCTTATCTCTTAACATTTCATGAAACAAAAATACTGTTGTTTTTTTTTGGTTAAATTGCTATGGGAGATGAAAAGAAAACGTTGGTTGTCCATAAGGATAACTTTTCTCCCTTCCTTAAACGGATTCCTTTACTTATTTAGTAACATTACAGAATGAAATGTGGTTTATGGTTTTAGTAAGTGACCTGAATTGAGCAGTATCCACATTAAACCTGCTCAAACATCGGGACATTCTTCCTGGAGGAAGCATCATGGCTAAGAGGACTTCCTCACTTACAGCAACCAGCCTCTCCAAGGCAATGAGTCGTGGCAATATGTGAGCATGTCTTGTGCAGGGAGTCTGAATTTCATTTTTATTTTGATGTATTCTGTTGTGATGATAGCTTTGATATGTTTTTCAATAAACTAACACGATATCCCCTTTTCTTCCTGTTGGGCTCCTTGCAGAAACTGGAGGAGGAAAAAGGAAAGAAAGAAAAGGAGCGTCTGGAGCTCGAGAGGGAAAGGAGAGAGAGAGACAAAGAGCGGGAGCGTGAGAGGGAGCGCCGAGACCGTGAGAAAGAAAAGGAAAGGGAGAGGGACAAGGAGCGGGAAAGAGACCGGGACCGAGACCGGGAACGAGAACGGGAGAGAGACCGGGAACGAGAGAGAACGAAGGAGCGTGAGCGGGAGAGGGAGAGGAGTCGTGATATCAGCGAAGGCCGAAGCAGATCAAGGTTAGTAGAGACCAAAACTGTGTCACACTTGCCTCATAAACTCACAGTATTCAAACCCAATTCAAATTTACTAGGGAAACCCTCCAACACAATTTCAGATATATTTATATTAAAAAAATTTTTTGTGTAGTAACGTGTCTGTTTTATTATGCAGTTTTGTGAAAAAGCCAACTTAGACTTGGTTGTTTTTTACAATTGTGTAGCGATCAATGATGTGATTTTCCACCAAGACACAACAAGACAATACAATACAGAAAGGTGCACACTCAAAACACAACTCAATGGCTTGTTTGGGCACACAGCAGTATTTAACGTAAGTTGAATTACCTCGACAAGTAGCTTAGACAGTCTGACAGACCTGATAGGATAAACCAGGACATTACTGGGCAGATGATACAATGTTAGCCCTTGTCCAGAAGAATCCAAGACATGTGAAGTGCAATGGGAGTTCACTTTAAATACTTGAGCAAGGGCAATTGTCTCAACCCATAAGGACACACTTGATCCTTCAGTTTATAGCAAACATTTCAAATCAGGACATCTTTAGTTATCTGGTTTTCACTAGATGGGAAGTTGGTGATAAATTGCAATCTGAAAGTATATCTCCTCATGTCTTTTTCAGAGAACGGACAAGAGAGGATAAGAAACGAGACCGTGAGGAAGATGAGGAGGATGTTTATGAGCGGAGAAGACTTGAGCGACGGCTCAGAGATAAAGAGGCTGCGTATCAGGATGTACGTAGGGTCTTGTGCTGATTATGGCGATTCAAAGATGATAAGTTCTTTTTTGATCATATATTATTTCTCTTTTTGTAAAGCGCCTAAAAAACTGGGAGGTCCGCGAGAGAAAGAAGTCACGGGACTATAGTAAAGAAATGGAGCGGGAGGATGAGAGGCGTCGGGAAATGGTATAATAGAAATGTATTCATATATTTTTTAAACGGATAGATTATCAATATCTAGAGTAGAAATGTTTCATCTTGAATGTTTAGCTTGTGAAATTAATGCAGATACTATGTCATTGTTACAATATTCAGCAGAAGGAGGGCAAAAGGCTGAAAGAATTCCTGGAGGATTATGATGATGACAGAGATGACCCTAAATACTACAGGTGACTGTTATGCACGTTTGCCAGGGCCAGGTGCACCGTTTTTTTTTTTTTTTCTTTAGTCGTGTGGTAATGTTTTACTCTTATTTTCAGGGGCAGCGCTTTGCAGAAACGACTTCGTGATCGAGAGAAAGAAACAGAACTGGACGAGCGAGACCGGAAGAGGGAAAAGGAGGAACTGGAGGAGATCAGACAGAGGCTTCTCGCTGAGGGTCACCCTGACCCTGACGCTGAGCTGCAGAGGGTGAGCTGTTGTTTATGCCCATTTTATAAAATTACTTAGTCACTGTTATCTGGAAGAATTTGTGTTCCAACAAATCTAAAAGGATATTGTGAACTAATACCAACTAAAAAAAGTCATAAAGTTGAAAAATTTATGTAGACCAGGTTTGTCAAAAATGCGGCCCGAGGGCCAAATGTAGCCCAGAAAAGGTTTCAAATCCGGCCTGTGAAATGCAAAATTTATACCTAAGATGTTTGCAAAAATTATAGTTCAGGTTCCATGTATGTACCATAACGATCTATAAGTACGTGCAACTTCAAACTTTTCTCTGTGGAAATGTAAATATTTTCTTGTATTTACACTAATAAAAGTATAAGTCCACAAAACAACATAAATAACCTGAACAAATATAAATAACTTGAAATGTCTGAAGAAAAGTGTAATTTTAACACACTTGTTCAAGCATCTAATGCACATCTATGAACTGAGGTATATTATTGTTACAATTCCAACTTATTTTTCTAAAGAATTTGGGGGTTGTTATTTTTCACATTGTTTTAAAGGACAGTTTGTAGGTATAAATATTATATATTCATATTCTATATTTTCATCATATCAGGAAAGTTTGTAGTTGGTATTATTGATATTAATATTAAATATTGATAGTAATTCTGTTATTATTGTACTGGTCCTGGCCACGTCAGACCGGATTGAAAGGAATTTGGCCCCTGAGCTAAAATGAGTTTGACACCCCTGTCTACACTTAGACTGTGAAGATCTTCAATTACCATAAATGTGACTGTGGGACTCTGATTTCTTCAAATCCCTCGCTTGTCTTTTGAGTAACCATGTGACATATGTCTTAAATTATATTCATAAAGGTCTGTAAAAGTACTACATCTGTATTGTTAAAACCCATTGAAACCATGTCTGGTTGTGCAGTTGCAGAGCAAAAAAATCATTTTTTTTTGCTGTAATGTGATTATTTCTTTGCATTGTGTCTAGACTTTAAAATTAAGTTTTTATTAATGTGCTTCCCATACTGGTGGTTTGTACAGATGGAGGAAGAGGCAGAGCGCAGACGACAGCCCACTTTGAAACTTGAGCCTGAGGAGAATGTGAATCAAAAGGAAACCCGTCAGGATCAGGAGAAGAGAGGGTCTGGACGGCCTGCAGAGCCTGCACCCAGCGGACCCCAGCACCATTCGGATGACGACTCTGTGGATGGGGAGGAGGATGACTACCGTGATGGCGAGGACTCACAAGAAACTAAACCGCAGCTCAAACCTGTCATGCGACCAATCACCACTGCACCCTCAGTGTCCTCTGCCAGTGGAAACGCCACTCCAAACACACCTGGTAATGAATCTCCCTGCGGCATCATCATTCCAGGCGAGAACTCTCCTGAGGTCCAGCCAACTGAAGAACATCGGCCTAAGATCGGCCTCAGCCTCAAACTGGGTGAGTCCTGTCACAAATGGAGGAGTCAGAGGATTATACTGGATGATTCCGAGTCAAAACAGGTTTTCCTTCTCTTATTTCTCCAGGAGCCACAAACAGTCCCAGTCAGCTCAATGTGGGGAAACGGAAGAAACTGGCAACCGTCGAGAGCGTTTTTAACAAGTTTGATGATGAGGAGGCTGATGAGCAGCCTCGGAAAAGGAAACTGGTCCCACTCGACTACGGCGATGATGACAAGAGTCTGGGTCTGGATGGAGCAGAGATTTCAGGGTCTAAAGGCAGCATCAACACAGAGGAGAAACGTAAACACATTAAGAGCCTTATTGAGAAGATTCCTACAGGCAGACCAGAGCTCTTCTCCTACCCTCTGGACTGGACTATGGTGGACTCGGTAAAACTCACTCACACATTTTGCTTTACCTGTAAATTGAATTAGGTAGTTATTTGGCAATGTGTACAGCATTCGCTTGTTAACCAGAGATTATTCTAAAGTGATAAACTCAGCAGTTAAAGTCAAACTGATCATTTGTTGATGCTACCGTTCTCTTCTCTAAGACCTTAATGGATCGCCGTATTAAGCCATGGATCAATAAGAAGATTATTGAATACATTGGGGAAGAGGAGCCCACTCTGGTTGATTTTGTTTGTTCCAAGGTCAGTAGAAGATTTTATTCTGTTTCAGTTGAGCCAAATAAATGACAGTGTAGTCTGAGTTTAGAATTTGAAAAATATGCAGGTTTTCATGCATCCAGTTTAGAAATAAGGCATTTCATTTTAATTCATGATACATCTTGGATATCTGATCTTTTCTCTGTCTGATAATCCATAAAGCAGATCATTTGGTTTATCTTTCCCCACAGGTAATGGCTCACAGCACCCCTCAGGGTATTCTGGATGACGTGGCTATGGTGAGTTGGAACTAGTTAAAGTGCAGAGTCCATTTCAGATTTTCTTTTTTTTGGTGGGTTTCTCAGGAAAGATTCAATAAGAAATGATCATATTTTATATACCAAATGAATGTTTTTGAGCTACTGCATGTAAAACCGTGTATAACTGACCTTGCTTGGTGTTTAGGTTCTTGACGAAGAAGCAGAAGTCTTCATAGTAAAAATGTGGCGGCTGTTGATATATGAAACAGAGGCTAAGAAGATCGGACTGGCGAAATAGAGATCACTTCTCTCTGACTGACGTCTTTGCTCACAGTACCATGACCTTCAATTTGTCACCTGGCAGACTGTCAGCACGGGTCCATACTCTCCCCATTCCGTCAGTGTGGAGCTGCTGCCTCGTGTGTTTGGACAGGACAGTCTGAGAACAGAGTTTGCACAAACATTCTGCATGATAAAACCTTGGTTGTAGTCTTCTTTTATTTGTCAAATCTGTTGAGGCAAAAGACGAGAGTTGTGTTCTATGATGCAGTTCATTTTTCTTGGCGTACTTTCTTTAACTACACATCTGTTCTCTGATACGTTGGATACCTTCTGCTTTAATTTACCGTCATGTTAAGGCACTGCTCCATTGTGTGAACTAATAAATATCTTTTTTTTTAACAAAACTCTACGTTTTGGACTCATCATCATCACGATAATGTACTGTTTTGAATTGTATTCCTATGAATATTATCACAACTTTCACGACATACAAAAATAGAAAATGCTTTAACAGTATAAAATACTAATAATCAAAGTAGGCCAAGGGGAGAAAAAAAGGAATAATGGTAATATTAAATAAAGCAGCTAATTATAAACATTTAGAATTTGTATATGTAAAGCATTTACTATTTGACTTTGTTGCTATGAAAGCACACTAAGTGTTCAGAATCTAAGCAAGGTATGTATAAAATATAAACAAAGGAGTATAATGCAAATAGTGCATTAACTGCAATGAGACATACAAATGAGGAATATTATTGGAGTAAATATTGTAAATTATCTAATGTAAAATTACTTAAAAAATGAATGATTTGTAAATTTTAAGCTGTAATGCTAAATTTCCTTAGGTCCCGGCTCGATGGCTCAGTTGGTAAGGCACCAGGCTGGTACATAGGGACCTGGGTTCAATTCCCGGGAGGAGTGTCTGGTGGGCTGTGTCAGGAAGGGCATCTGATGTAAAAACTCCTGCCAAATCAA
>JAPTHA010000016.1:12295252-12324371 GCA_029814585.1 Gymnapogon annona | reverse complement strand
AACAGTGAAAGTAATATATATCAGTGTAGACGCTGTGTAGACAGTAACCAGTACTATAACAGCACTAGCTAACGCAAGCACTTGCTTGCGTTAACACATTGAAATGTTCAATATAATTGTAAGAAGCAGATTTTTCTGATATTGAATATTCCAACCAAAGATCTCCTCTTTAATATTTTACCATGACATCATATGGAGCAATCCAGATGTCAAAAATACCAGAAGACATATTTCACAGTTTAAAAAAAAAAACAAAAAAAAAAACGCTGGCATCTTTGTTTGGTTTGATTTGTGGCGAGTCTTGGCTGTGCAAGTGTGTTTGAAATATGCATTTACAAGACGATGCCACGCTGTCTGACGAGACTAAATAAACCTCAACTGTGCTAAAAGTATCTGGAGATCATCTGTAGTGCAAACGCTGAGCTATTGTGTGTGTGTGTGTGTGTGTGTGTGTGTGTGTGTGTGTGCGTGTCGTTGCAGAGATAACAGCTCCGACGCTGTGGATAAAGCAACTGGTTTATAAGGAGAACAAGCAGAACAGCTCCTCATCCAGGAAACAAGGTGAGACCAAGATGCAGGTCAATGCTTTTCTGTCCCGTAGTTGGCCGTCCTACGATACTGGTGTCCCGTCTTTGCACCTTGATCCGTTTCCCTCTGTTTCAAGCAGCACAGATGGAGGTTGAGTCCCTGGCTGTGGTTGTGTTGGTTTTGTGGTGAGCTCAATCAGACACACACTGGCAGTGTTTGTGAGTGGGAAGCCAGGGGTTGATCACACAATCCTTGAGTCTGTGCTTCTGATGGACCCGTGACTCAAATATCAGGCTCCGCGCCGCAGAGTTTTCAGGATGCAGTTTTTGACAACATACTGAAAAAATTATTCCCCGAGATGAAAAGTACTCCAAATAGTAGCTTGTATCCTCAACGCAGTGTAGACTTTGGAAGTATCAACTTGGCTTTGGTGGAAGCGATTTCAAAGCCGCTCGTTTTCGAGTGAAATGTAAAACATTTCCAGTTTGAAGACAGGCCTGCGTTGAAGGGATTATGTTTCCTGGTTTCTTTCCTTTGGTGTAATTTGTTTAGCTTTCTGTGTCTCCTTTTCAATTACTCTTCGACATGTTTCACTACCCTCCGGGCAACTGACTGCTGTCACGCTTCTGCAGCAAGTCAGTAAGTAAATGTGCCGGGTGTGTGTGTGTGTGTGTGTGTGTGTGTGTGCTTGTGTATAAGGGTCGGACGCATATCTCTCACACCAGATGTATGTTTGTATTGTACTGACAGTCAGCTTGTTCATTTATATGCACAGGAGACCGTACGTGGAAATGCTGTGGAGTGCATTAAGCTTCACCTCTTGACGTGTATATAAGTATTTATAAAAAACACATGCAGACCTACGCTTGGGACAGGTTTACTGAGGAGGGCAAATTAGAGAGATGCTGCCATCCCGAAAAGCATTAACCAACTGTTTTTGCACGTAATCTTTGAAAAATACAGATTGCAACTAACTGGATGGAAGTCTGTAAGCTTCGATGATGGTCACTGTATGTACAGTCGGAAACCAGAAAACACCAGGAGGATGATGGCGTCGGTGGAAGGATTTATTTATTTGTGGTAGAAGTGGTAGAATTTTCTGTATTTTAATATATTGGTCTCAGTGGCTCTGCTTCCTACTGTAACATTGGCAGTCATATCACATTATTTTTATTGGTGTCGTATAATGTTGCATTCAAGAATAAAAAGATTCTAAAATCTTCCACCAATTCCATTCTTATCCAACAGCAATTTTTTTCAAATCCGCTTCTGAATTTTAAGATCCTATGAGCGCGTGTTTCCTCTGAGTGCTTTTAAAATATTTCGTACACTTATTTTATATCCATGCACAAAAAGAGCCAACAAATACTTGATTGCAGCATGAGGTTTGTCAGAGTTTGGACTGACGGTGATGTGGAAGGGGAAACTGTGGTCAGGCAGCAATGAGGATTATATTTGAACGGAGAGAGATTCACTGTGACAGTTCTTTGAAACCTCTGTGGAAACACCAGCTTCCTGTTTCCAATTAGCATCCGGTGTCCTCAAAGGACGAGTGACAAGGCCGAGGCAGGGGGAGATGTCATCACGTCAGAGGCATGAGAGATGTGTGTGTGTCGAGGATGCATCTGTATGTGATTGTGTGTTCATGAGAGCGGTACAGTATGTTGTGTGTTCTGTGTTTGCTGATGCGTGTGTTTGGTCAAGTACATCCAGCATGCTTTGCTCCTATACACCTCCCCAGTACTACAGATGGAAGCGTAGTTTACTCTGCTACTTTTCCATTATAACTGCGGTTTTTAGTTTCAGCACTACAGGCAGATCTATATACACTGTGTAAGTACACTGTGTAAATACACCATCTGTACCGGTTTGTACCAGTCTGTAGTTTCACGGATCATTTCGATGTCATTTAAGTTTACGTCTTTGACAGCATTCATTGCTAAAATTTTTTGTATGTTATTTGTTTATTGGTTTTAGCTGATAGTTGATATGTTGTAGGTCTATTAGATAAGATTAGATAGTACTTTATTCATCCCTCGAGAAGGTTCCTCTGGGAAATTAGTGAAAAACAGCAGCAGAATACAAAGAATAGAAAAACAGAGTAGAACAGATATACACAATTGAATTCTTGTACCACACAGACAGTACACATGATTGAAGTCTCAGAGATGATACTGAGGGACTACAATTCGTCGTCTGGAGCCGAGAGACAGTGTGTGAATGTCCTTGCAGGCCACTGTAGCGTAGCGCATTTAGCTGCCTACAGCTAGCAGTTCAAACGTGCAGCATTCATAACCGCAATGAACAGATCACAAACTGTAACCGCCATCCGCCAACCACCTGGCCAATCCCCCCGTCTCCTCCCCCACTCTCCCTATAACAATAAGAGTCCGGTGTGACTCTGTGAGCCAAAAGTGTCCGTTAACCTGCAGGGGAGGCGTCCGGTTGTTCTCCCACTGCAGTCTGGTTAGCTGCCAGTTCCTTTATCCTGCCGGTAAGTCCTCCGCCACCACCAAACTGATGGAAAATCTCGGTCGCACTTGCTCCAGGACCGCAGTCGCTCCTCAGATGCCATCATCCCTCCAGAAACACATGGATTGCCCTCTTGGGAGTACACCACTGTTGTAACTTCAACAGCTGATCCCAACTGCAAAAAAACAGGACCGGCTCAAAATACCCGTGCCGTGGTATTAAAGAAGCCATGAGAATAGCAAAACAGGCTACTACCCTCATAAAAACTTCAAAAGTTACACATGTCCATGCTGTACAAGAGTCCAATTTAACACGACCACAAGAGTCGAGGTAGAAAAACTTAAAGTAGGATAAAAAGAGTTAGAGCTGCTGTAAAAAGGCTGCCCTTCTAGGGATGGAATCTAAAGGAGAGACACTGAAGGTGTGAGAATAAGTTATTTTGTAAGAAAGAAAGTCAGGGGCAAGGGTTTCAGCCCCAAAATGAAGTTAATGTGGTGTCATGGCTGCTGGGGTCGGCTCTAAAAAGTCCAGGATCCTATAGATTTCCATTGTCCTTGTTTCTAAAAAGCATTATGCATCACCACAGCACAACCCCCCACCTTCAGCAGGCTTTCCACTGGACACAATGCAGTCAGGCAGGTACTGATTTCAAGGCAACTGTCAAACCCCGACTCATCCATCAGATGACGAGACAGAGGACCACAGTTTGTCACTCGTGAGAACATCCTGTGCTCTACTGCTGTTTTATGACACTGCAGTCTATACCTTGACTGCACTTGGATGCAACTGCTCGGCCGTGAAAACCTATGAAGCTCCCTACCTCACCGTTATTGAGCGAAACTAAAAGAAACACCAGGTTTGAAGGTCTTTTGAAGGCCTTTAAATCAACCTATAAACCAGGCGTGGCCGACCAGTCACAGGCTCAGAGCCACAGTTTTTACCAAGTTACTACAAAAAGAGCCACATCATATACATGTGAACACATGAATTGCCCCAAGCCCCTCACTCTCTTGCTCTCCCTTAAACAAAGAGACCTCGGCTCAGCCAGATTTACTGTAACTGTCACACATCAACATGATAATGACAAAAACTGACAACAACAAAAAAACCTGACCGACAATCACATCAACCATCCTCCGCTGGACGTCATCCTGGAGCCCCCATTTATACACATTTGCATATTTCAATAGACTCCGTTTATACTCAGTTGCATATTTCAAAAGACTTTGTTGAGACTCAACAGCATATTTCAATAGAGGTGTGGAAAGGTTCCATCAATATGAGATCAATTCCGCGCTGATGAAGATGGACAAAAGTAATGTGTGTGGTTTTAGGTGTACGAACAGTGACGTACATCTGGATTTTTTTGTTCATACGGAGTTTTCTGGATTCAGGTTTGAGTATGAAATACATGCAAGTACTCATATACGAGGCTCCAAGTCATGTCAGCGTTAATGCGCGTGATACACATGAACGTGAGAGCCGCATGGAACTGGGCAAAGAGCCGCATGCGACTCCCAAGCCTCGGGTCGGGTTAGGTGTGACTTTTTCATTTAATAAATTCATTCCACGAGCTGGATTGGAACCTTTAGTGTCCTGCATTTGTTTGACACTCCTGATGTACACAGACTGGTGCTTAGACATGACATTCGCTAAGGTCAGCAAAGGACCGTTTACATCACAGACCCTAACTTCAACTATATGATGTATGACCATATGACCATGTTCATGACCGGTTAGCAGCTGAAGCGCTATGCTATTATACGGTGGCCTGCGAGGACATTCACTTCCATGTCTCAGCTCTGGATGATGCATCTCAGCCCCTCGTTATCGTTATCATCTCTGGGATTTCAATCATGTATACTGTCTATGTTGTCTATGTTGTACAAGAATTCGATCGTTGAATATCTATTCTACTCTGTTTTTCTACTCTTTGTGTTATGCTGCTGTATCTGGAATTTCCCCTTGTTGGGACCTTTAATTGTCGCACCAAGGAGCCTTTAATCGTTTAATATATATATATATATATATATATATATATGACCCATTGAGAGTTAAATCAAACATATGAATCCATTAGGTCCATACTATATAGCTTGATAAAGATTCTATGCCACAACCTAAGGTGTCTGACTATATATACTGTGTATACATATACATGTGCTGCTTCCTGAGATTGTTACTAAGAATGACTACCCCCTCCCTCCCTCTCTTTCTCTTTCTGGAAAGCCTTACTGCTTACGTAGCAGGCCTCCTGTGTGCACATACAAAACAAAATTTATTTACTGGCTCTCTGTCTCTGGATACCCCATAATCATGATTTAAAGTGATGCGTCCATTGTGTTAGCGGAGCATGTTTGCTTAGGCACGGCGATGCAAGCTCCATTTTTCAAAGGAATGCTTTGTTGCCAGGCTTTGACGTTGTGTTGTTCAAGTGTTGCGAGGAGGGGGAAGCGCTCTGTCATGCAGCTCATTTATAAAAGTGTACAGAGGACCAAAAACCTCGCAAACCACTGCTGTTGCCCTGCGGTAAGGCCAACAATAGAGGAGAGAAAGGCTGCGTGGGTATAATGCCATCACATCATTTTACAGGCATGATTTTGTATAAAAATCTGCACCTATAAATTGGACTCTTCTGGGGGGGAGGGTGTCTAGACCGGAGCCATATGCACCTGTGGTATACTTTACAACGTGATAAGTGATGACAATAATGAACGATGTGTTGAAAAATTGATTGCGCAATTCTGTGGAGATGTGGGTAGATTATGACACAGCGTTTCAGTCTTTTATGAGTGAACTCTCTTTGCTTTTTTTTAAAAGTTTTTTTTTTTATTTTAGTCGCACAGCGGGTCATAAATACACACACATGCACGGACATACCTTCTCACAGAGTTCCCCTATTACTAACATTTCCGCTATTTTAACTGCGAAGAAGGCGTACTAGAGACAATATTGCAGTGATTACCCCACAGCTGAAAGCTATTGGAGTCAAGCGAAGAGGAGAGGGAACGGGATGGGGGAGGTCCAGAGAGGGAGGTAAGGAGAGAGAAAGAGAGGGATAGGGGAAGGAGAAGAAAAGTCTCCGGGCCGGTGGAGGTGGATTGAAAGAACCAGAGTATTAGATTAAATGAAAGAGAAATAAAGAATAAAAGATGTGAAAGTATTTTTCTCTTGGCTGGCAGCCTGTAGGACAAAAACCAACGTCAAAGGAATGAAATGGCTCAAATCTGTTCTCAGCAAAGATACTAGAGTGTGTCATCTTTAGTCTATAATCCATCTACTTTGAAGAGAACGGCCACAACAATGAACAAATTGTTACAACTGTTCCTGACATCCACTTGTGTGGGTTTTTATCCTCTTCTTATTTTCGTTTTTTCCAGAACAATATTTGTTTTCTAAAAGTTTGGGTTTCAAATCATTCACTTCCTGCCAAAGGAGGATTTAAAAAAAAAACAACAACAATTGTAAAAGAAACAAAAACAGAAAATAAATAGAGCACAAATGTACACATCCAACACAGGCACAGGAGTCATAGATTGGATTTCACATTGACACAAAACTCAGGAGGACCACATTGCGTCCAGCCTTTTTCCATTTACATGTATAAAAACAATTTTCTTTTGGGAATCCTAGTGCCTGGCGCCAGTATAACCTCTGTATAATAAACAGTGCTAAATAATTTGGATGTGAAGGAACCTTGGCGAGGAGCAGAGGCACGGTGCAGCAAAGAACACTTGAGAATGAGTCTTCACAGGAGAAGGAGTTGTTTAGTGCAGTGACACATTTAGCAGCCGCGCTCAGAAAAACACAGCACCTCACCACATACACAGGCACACAAACGCACACACACACACACACACTGAGCACTGCAATATTTATCATTGTTTTTCAGGTTTTCTAATTAAACCCTTGACCTTTTCACTCCAGCACAGAAGTATTCAGTTTGGTTCAGAAGGAGAATTTCACAACCTTTTTCAACCCACAAACTAACACTTCAACCACAATTTAATGTAATGAAGTGAAATACAGCCAAGTACATCAAACTCGTACTTCATTTAGTACAGGGGTGTCAAACATATGGCCCGGGGGCCAAAACCGGCCAGCCAAAGGCTCCAATTCGGCCCAAGAGATGAATTTGTCAAATGCAAAAATTACACTGAAAAACATCGCAAGTGGATCAGAGGAGGAAAATAATAACATAATAATGTATATAAACAAGGACAATTACAAAGTTCCTCTTTATTTTGGTGCGTGCAGAAAGTTGAATTACATGAAAATATTTGCAATTTACAATTTTCATCTAGCGGAATGAATAAAATCATATATCATTCATTCATTCATTCATTCATTCATTCAGGGACCCTGGACAAGTCGCCAGTAAAAATCATATATCAAAAGTGTAATTTTCAAGATCAAGATCAAGAACTTTTATTGTCATTACACACATGACAGACATGGTGGAACGAAATTTGTTTCCCCGGTACAAGTCTAAAAAAAAAGAAATAAATAATAGAAAATATACAATCAAAATATAAAATGTAAATCTAAAAATGTAGAATGTATTTGTTATTTACACAGGTATAGAAGTATGGACATTACCTGTTATTAATGTTTTGTGTATTTGTAGATCCACTATGGTCTGTAAGTTGTAATGTACATGGGTAAATAATAAACTGAAGTGCAATATTTTTAAAACGGCACTTTTACTATTGTGCGCTACAACAAAGACAAATATTTCATTTAGGAAAAAATTAATTATATATCGTTTTGCGGTTTTTTGTTTTTGTTTTTTACTGGTCTGGCCCACTTGAGACTGTATTGCACCGTATGTGGCCCCTGAACTAAACTGAGTTTGACACCCCTGATTTAGTACTTACAGACAATAAATGAACCATTTGTTTCTTTTTTTTTTCCAGTGGATTTTTTTGATTGACTTTTCAGTCCATTGAGTGGTTTAACACAAAACTAGATGGTTCTTTACTGTCGTTCTGTATTGCTTGTGAAACTATCTTTTAATTGGTCAAACATTATATGTGAAAATGCTGGTAATATTATCCCTTTACTCATCATTTATACTTGAATTATAATGCACAGATCACAGTGGAGCTACAACGGCTGAGAAATGTTGGAGTTTGAAACTAAAATGAGTTTCTACCCTCTACGTACAGTACATATGAAACTGATTTTAAACTTTCATTTCAAACAATGTACAAGTCATGACCTTTATGTTTCCAACGCCTAATAAGTGTCAATTTGAAGGATAGAAGCTTTAGTCATGAACGAAGCCATATAAGCACATTTAAATGTTGCAGCTGTATATAATAACACCGATTACAGCAACATCTTGTTGTTAACATTTTGTCAGGTACCCTACTTCTACTTTTGAAGGATCTAATGTGGGTTAAAGGATGTGTGTATACTCCCAGATCTAATTTCACAAGCTCCTTTCCCAGTTTTTTTCCTGAACCATGCAACAACTGGCCTGTATTTTCCTAATTATCCATCTGGATCCGTGGGAGCCGAGGCTACCGTCTTGACTGGGGCACTAATCAGCTCCACAAAGTGAAAAAACCCCCCAAAAAAACCCCATGTCATCACACACGGCCTGACCCTGTTGTAGTAGATTAATGCCTCAACGTGCACTTGAATGTAAAATGAAGAGTGGATTGAGAGTGGTACAAGCACACTTCATCGCCACGGCAACGGGCTTACCATGAAACTCTGTTGTAGTAGACTGAAGAGTGAGCAATGGACTAAATGGATGTGAATGTAAATACAGTGCGGAGAACAAGGTGTTGGAGCAGCATCTTTTAAGGACACAGCGCCGGATATGAGGGAACTTGGCATGTGAAGATGAACTAATGCAAGCTCAGGGAGGCGTTTGGACATACAGATTGGGAAAAAAGTTTTCAGATACCTTTCAGATTTTACCCAATCTCAAATCTAATCACGAAATATTTGCGGGAAATTCTTTGTGTGTGTGTTTGAAATAGGGAACGGCTCCAAAACAAATGCTGATTATTAGTTGGTTCAGCGTTAACACCAAAACCCCCCATCACTCATCACCATGTCGTGTGGATGCCTTTCAGACTACGAGTGTTTGGAGAATGGTACAACACTTGGTAGATTTCAATGACTTCACAGCGTTACTTAAAACAATATATCATAAAGCAGGTGTGTCAAACTCATTTCACTTCAGGGCCACATTCAGGTAAATTTAATCTGAAGTGGTGCCGAACCAGCATAATACCATAATAATCTAAAAATGCCAACTCTGAACATTTTTCTATGTTTTAGAGTGAAAAAAGTAAAATTGCATGATGAAAACGTTTACATCTAAAAAGCAAAGTGAATAAGCATGAATAAACTGAAAACACAAGTGTAATTTCATCAATATTATGCTCCAATTTATCATTTACTGTCAGGTAACATCTTGTAACAGGCCGTTAAAAGTGCACTTCTCTTCCGTCATTTCAGGTTGTTCATATTTGTTCAGGCTATTCACTTTTCTTTTTTGTTGCAAAATTATACTTTGTTTTACTGTCAATAGATGAGAACATTTGGAGCTGTGAGTATTTATATGTCATTGTGGTATTTTACTGGTCTCACCCACTTGTGATTGAATTGGTCTGAATGTGGAACCTGAATTTCAATTATTGGTAATATCTTCAAGGTAATTTTAGCATTTCACAAATTCATCTCAAGGGCCAGACTGGACCATTGGCTGGGCCGGATTTGGCCCCCGGACCGCATGTTTAACACCTGTGTCATAAAGGCATGGGGTGTCCCAAAACCTTTTTCTACCACCCACTCTGACCACATAAAATCTCTTTCTGCATTTAGATACAGAGTTATAACTCAACAACAGCCAGGTTAACAGCATGCATAGGCAGAACTCTCAATGTGCAACAGTCATTCACAACACGTCATATCATATGAACACCTTTATCAACTATTCCATTTTACTTCTTTAAACTATCTGCCGTGATCACGAGAGAGTTGTCCCTCTCAGTTTCATTATGCCGTCTATAATGACTATAATGGGTGGCTGTGCTTCAGTTGGAAGAGCAGGTGGTCCAATGGCCAAAGGGTCGGCAGTTTCAATCCTGGCTCCGACTCTCCACATGTCGTAGTGTCCCTGAGCAAGACACAGTGAACCCTAAATGGTTCCCAGTGGATCCTGGCCGC
This sequence comes from Gymnapogon annona, assembly GCA_029814585.1. Taxonomy (NCBI): domain Eukaryota; kingdom Metazoa; phylum Chordata; class Actinopteri; order Kurtiformes; family Apogonidae; genus Gymnapogon; species Gymnapogon annona. Next base: position 12,314,183 of record JAPTHA010000016.1, on the reverse strand, counting down.
CCCTTGTCCACTGGTGTGTGAATGTGGGTGTCAATGGGTGAACGTGTGGTCAATATAAAGCACTTTGAGTGCCATAAATGTGTAAAAAAGCATTATATACAGTAAAGTGCAACCCATCTACCAATTACCAATAAAGGCGTTCTGTTCTATTCTACAATGTGAAGCTGCAAACCACAGATGTGTATAATTTCAATGTTTCTGAATCAAATGAATATTTTATGTGAATGTTTGGAGCTCAGTATTGAAGCAGATGTCCATAGATGATATCTGGAAGTACTGACAGAAAATCCCTCCACATTTGTCTCAAAAGTTCACATTATTTTGCTTTAATACCCATTATTTTTACTTTGTTTGTATTATTTGATTTGTCCTTCTCGACTATTTTATATTGCTCACTCGAGCTATCATTTATATAATTTATGTATGTATGTATATTTTGCTCACTCGACATCCATTGCAGCCTGGTGGTCCTGAAAGGGGGATCCCCCCCTCCTGCGGTCCCTTCTCAAGGTTTCTCTTTTCCCCGCTTGGGGTTTTTTGAGTTTTTCCTTGCCCTGGAGGGGGGTTATACCAGGGGATGTTGTCATCTGTGGGCATGTGAAGCCCTTTGAGACCCTTTGGTTATATAAATAAAATTTGATTGATCGATGATTGATAATCATGTCACATGTTGAGATGCATGAGGTGTTTCCAGTCTCATCATGTTTGCAGTATTATTGCTGGCCTGCTCCAAACTAACGTTATCACATCGGCCTTTCAGACCACAGTATCGCTCATCCTCTGGTTCAAAGATAACAGGTTGCATTTGCTTTTCCAACCAAAAAGAACTGTCAGGTTGATTTATAAAAACAGGAGGTTGGGACCAATGGTAATAGGTTCAGGAAAAGATTCCAATATGAGATTCGGTCCAAAAAAACTCTATGCAGTTATGAATATATAAAGCAAAACCACAATCTTTTCTTGACTGGAAACAAAAGACTTTTATTCAATGAAGCTGAAACCGTACAGGAGCCAGGATGTGAACTCTGCTCTCTGGCTGCAACATCCTGGATTTTGTGACTGAATCGTCCACCACAACCTCTTCCTGTCTATTGAGGGGAAGGCACAAAAAAAAAAAAGGAGCAGATCCTTTACTGGTAAATGATGTTCACGTTGGTTGGAAGTTGTGAGTGAAGTCTCGGTCCTGGATTGAAAAACCTCGGCCGCACCGTGACTGTGAATCAGGATAATAGTGATAATAAACAGCCTCTCCGCGCGTCGCTATTTCAACCTCATGTCACATCATGTGTTCCTCAAAGCGTGTTTCCATATTGAGTGTGTTTCTCATGGTTTTAGAGAAGGTTCCCTCTTGTGACCAGGAGCGACAGAATACCCTGGACGAGGCTCGGCAGAATCCTCGCGAGGACATTTTCATCCCTGACTGTGGACCCGGAGGCCTTTACACACCGGTCCAGTGCCACCAGTCCACCGGCTACTGCTGGTGTGTTCTGGTGGACACGGGGCGACCCATTCCTGGAACCTCCACCAGGTAATCTTCTAAATGGACTATGTGTCATGCATCTGCACTTCCCATGTCTGTTTTTGTCATGGAGGATTTAATCTTGTCTTTATATTGTTTTATTTTTCACACGACAATAATACAGTTAGGTTCACTACACAAGGCGACATTTCCAACCCACAATGACAGAAACAGAGACAACAGAAAAAGAAAACAAAACACAGAGAAAAAAAAAAGTTACACTGGCAAAGACAAAGAAAAAAACATAAATAAATTAACTGTATGAGACGAGGTCATTTTATAATATTTAATATTGTAATGGTCTGCTTTCTTGGCTGCGCCCCCTCCATTTTAAAACATAATACAATCCTTTAAGATTTTTTTTCCAGACGTAGTCAGCAAATAGCAGTATAGCAGTGTAAAATCTCAGTAAAATCTCGGTAAAATCTCTGAATTCTACCCTTATAAACTACTTTTGTCGGAAATCTAAGTTTTTTTTATGGTTCACTTGGCAGAACAATTTACTCAGTCCTGACGGAATATGGGTTAACTGCTGATAAACACTCGGCGTTTGGTAGGAGCTTTTGTTTTTAGTGCAGTGACTACTGTTTATATTGCTCTCAGGGAAATGGAAAAAGGAGAATGGATTTTTTTGTTTTTTTTTGCCCATTGCTTAGGTTTGTGGATGTTTATGACTTGTATTTAGAACATGAATATTACATCTTGAAATGCAGCAGATAAACACAGACAGAGATTAGATGTTTGAAAGAATATAAACATGGATCAGTCCCCGGATGAGCTGTTTTTGTTCCTAAAAGGCCACGGTCTTTCTTTCTTTCTTTTTCTTTCTTTCGTCTCAAACTTTGAGTTTAAAAAAAAAAACCCAAGAAATCCAAGACATTAAACTACATGTGCACTCATCAATTACAAACACAGAAAGAGCAACGAAACACAATAAATTTAACATAAATGCATATATGTGTCAAGTCATAATTCAGAGGGTTAGTGTTAGAAAAGAAGCAGAGGCTTATCTAGTCCTGCCCCTTCTCTACATTCAGTGTCAGATTCTCAACAAATTAAATAAAAATAATAATATTTTTTTTAAAAAATAAAAGAAACATGAAAAAAAATCAATGAAAAATAAAAAAAACAGAAAAAATTAGATCTTGATAACAGCAGGAAGGTCACACTAAAATTTTGATATTTTGTATAGATCTATTTGTAACAATATTTGAAGCTCCTGATATTGTTACACATTTTGAGTTTAACATCCCAAATTGTTCCAAAGGGTAACCCCGCAGACTGAGGTGCACACTCTTCGCACTTTGACAGATGTGTTTCCTCTCAGAAAATCTCACGACAATATCAGAAAAAAACTGGTGTGGTTCAGAGACGGCAATCACAGGGTGTTTTTGTTCACAATTAAACCTGGAACTAGATTTTCAATCCCTCGATCCATGTTTTCATTGAAAATGTGCAGAGTTGTGTATTAGACGTCCCGTTTGGGATCAGTGACTCTCCAGACTGTAAAAAAAAAAAAAAAAAGATAATTTAGTTTTACTGTGAAAAAAAAGGAGGCAAATGAGAGACACATGCTCAGTTTTCCATCCCGTTGGAGAAGCGCTGACGGAATCGCCAGGAGAAAACGAGTCATGCCACAAATAATGTCAGACAGTTTCTGTCTCTGAAACAAAGCTTTGGGCATGTCATGTTAGTGAGAGCTGAGGAAAGATTAAGCACTTTCAGTCGCATGTTACAGATCAACGCAGACACAGGCTACAGCTATAGTTTTTACGGTGTATATTTTCTGTGTCTTTTATATTTTCTCCGTCAGCTCCTGGTTTGTAAATGAGTCCTAGTCATTGTACTGAGGCCTGTTGCACTGCCTTCATGTCCTTCTACTATATGGTCGAGTCTTTAACATTTGAACGAGTGATTAAACTGTCGCTGTTGCACATCTTCTGCAGCTTCCTACCGTCTTAATATCCTCAATCTCCTCATTTTGTTGTCGTTGGGTGTGAATCAAACAGGTACCAGACGCCAGAGTGTGACGGCGCAGCACGCTCTCGCATCTCAGACACAGAAGATCCCTTCCAAGGCAGAGACCTGACAGGTTGTCTTTCCTTTTATTTGAACTAACTGTCCTGTTAGCGTGGTTATATTATGCATAGTCTGATTAGAAAGTATCGATAATCGACTGATTTCCACTTGTTGCATGTAGCGAATATTAATACTGACTGATTAACCATGATGGAGTAAGTATTTTACATGAGTACTTTAAGAAGTCCGACTGGATAGCTCAGTTGCTGAGGCACTGGGCTGGTGCATAGGGGACCCGGGTTCGATTCCCAGGGTGAGCATCCAGTGGGTTGTGTCAGGAAGGGCATCTGATGTAAAAACTCCTGCCAAATCAAATATGTGAATTGGATTCGCTGTGGTGAACCTGGAAGGAAAAAGCTGAAACAAATCATCATTTTAAGAAGTCCAAAAAGTTGCAGTTTGTAGTAAAACTTTATCAGTATCAGATGGTAAAAAAAATAATAATAATAGTATTGCAGTATAGCGTTGTAACTGTCTCTATAGAGTCTCCACAAAGCCACTTTAGTTTTTTCTTTGGCGCTGATTTTTTACTTCAATGACGCTGCAGAAATATCTTAAGAAAGTGTTTCAAATGTGTACTTCAGCCTGCTTTATAATATTAGTAGCAGTGTAGACTGGACTGAAAAAGGAATTTCCCAAACTAAAGGTTGTGGTGTTGGATTCCTTGGCAGCAGATCAGAGAGTCGGCTCCCAACCAAAGGTCGTAACCTGGGCTCATACTCCTCTGCCCCTGTTACTGCTCACTAACTTTAGTTGCCCCTCTGTTTCCCCATCATTTAGGGCTTGCATTGTAACTCTTATTTAATTCCCCATCTGGTGAGTTTACAGAGTCAAGAATGACTCCTGACTGTGCAGCAGATGTGTGGTATGTTTTATGGAAGGTGTGAGTGTTGTGGGGTGTCGCGCTGAGGCTGTGGGGGGGCTGCTGAGGGTGTCGGAGACCACAGGGTGCTGAGTGGAGATATTTTTATGTACTGTAGCGGGATGTTCTAAACCGCCACAACAAAGGCCAATATATTGAGGGCGACACATCAAGGCCGGAGGAGAAAAGAACACCAGATTTAGTATTTATGTGTGTATTAACACAAAGGAGCGGCAGGTCGACGTTCCTACTGTGATCGGACTGTAACCACTCAGCCTTTGGAGGAGAAACACTCGTCTGATGAATAAAGGAGCGGCTACTTAAATGTCCGAAGAGTAAAAGTGGCAGATGAATGACTAAAGCTGCAACCGTTTCTTAATCCAGCTGTGATTTTCTTCATGAACTTGTTGATTATTGATTACTTGTTGATGATTGATTATTTATTTAAAAGAATTAGTCACACATTAAAAAAAAAGAACGAAATTAAACTAAAATTCCAGGGTTTAAAAGACATCTATTGGACAATGTGTAAATCAATCATAGGTTTATGCTGCATAGAAGAAAGAATGGTTTTATTCACTCAGCCTTAACGTGAAATTCTTTCTCACGTCAACGTTAGTGGAAATTGGGTCCGTATCTATGCACATCTATTCTAAGGGGTTCTTGCGAATGTATTCCCATGCTTTTGGTGATCAGGTACCGGCTTTTTGTTATAGCATCTGATTTATACATGTGTTGTGGCTGGAGATGAGGGATGAGTGTGAAAAGTGCAATGTGTTGACACATTAATGTAGACTGAAACACTCCAAAGCTTTACACTGCGTAACATTAAACTCTACACTAAAGCTATATTTTATGCCCAGAGTTTATAGACTTTATATTCCTACAAATACGCAAACTCCTTACACACTCAATGATGGAAATGTAAAAGGCTATTTGTGTGTTCTGTCTGCTGTCTGTTCTACTACAGCTGGTCTGTGATCACTTCACACTACGGACTTAAACTGTGTTATAGACGTCATTTTCCATGGTTGATAGAGTCCAAACTTACCAAACCTTAGGCATTACAATTCAGAATAATTTGATTAAATTGGTTGATAATGTACTGCTATATTTGTATCCGACTCTCTCTTCTATTTTCTTTTTTAATGCATGTTTTCCATCTCTAATAAATTCAGGCAGTATAATCTGAGATGAAAGAATATGATTAATTGAAATACAGATTTTAGACACAGGAAACAAATGGAATTAAAAAGATATTTCAATAGTCGATAGAACTAGAATAGAAATCGATTAGATATTGGTCCAATTTTTTATACATTTGTCTCTCACTGCACTTAACAATCAGATTTGCTATTTGATTTAATTTTGTTTTGTTTTTGGCAAAAAAGAATATATTCCAGTCAGCCTGCTCCCCGTCCCCACCCCCCTCCTGATTTCATGATATGGTTTGGTGCAGATGCATTGTAAATATACTTCCATCCAAAGAATAAAATCATCCGTTTTTTAAAATATATTTATAAATCAATCGAAAATGTCTATTACTGTTGGCGTGAATCTTTTTCATCAATCTTGCACAAAATCATAAAATGTATTTATAAGCATAAAATGTATCAATATTAAATCAATATTAAGGTGTTTTGTTTTTTTATGGGGGCTAAAATCCCTGGTACTCCCCCACCCCCACCATTAACGTATCTGACCATTTTTCAATGTGATATTTGTTTTTTCAACTATTATTTTGCCACGAAGCTTATCAAGTGGACGTAATCCAGTTGAGAATCCCAAATTTATGCCATGTTATATCCCTGGTTGACATTCTTAACAGTGTCAGGGTGATCAAAATGTCTTGTTTTGGTCCAATAAAATAACCTGTTGCTGTTTTAAGCTCCTTCAGAGCATGAAGAGTAATGAGACTCAGTGCACCAGGTCTCCCACCACACCGCGCCCTCAAACACCTCGCCACAGAGGCCATATACGACATAACGGTTTGCGCTTCATAACATCCTAATTTAACACTTGGATTAAGGCGCAGCAAGGCAGTGCTTCTCTGAGCTTGTCGTGTTTGTAGGAAATGCTAATTGGATTCACCTGGCACAGGACCACCTCCCACAGCATCGCCATGAGCGCCACAAACGAAAGAAAAGAAGTGAACAGAGCACGGGACAAGGAGGGCACCAACGCAGGGGAGGAGGGGGGAGGGGAGGGGTGTCGTCCGAGAAAAGCTCGAGAGAAAGTGAGAGAGGGACTGAAGAGAAAAGAAAAAAAAAAAGACAGAGTGAGAAAATTAGTTTACTATGCAGCTGCATTTGAAGTTTCCCTTTAAGAGACACAATTAGGGGGGAAAAATTTGCACTGGTTTAGCGTGCTATTAAAGGCATACATCTGGGCAATTAAAAAGAGCTACCCAAGGTGTTCTGAATTGTGTCATAAAAGTTAACAGGTCTGTACTGCTCAGCAAAGCTCTCTCATCACTGCACACTTCTGTTCCGCCTCTCGCCATGTGCCTCGGCTCTGCCGCTCCCAAAGCCTGGACAAAACAGCCAAAACAATGAATTTTCGCCTTCGCTTCAACTTTATTCCCAGCGATTCACCTGTTTTAACTGAACATTCCTTCAACAGATGCACCTGGTTTGTCAATAGTCTTTGGACAAAGTTCACAGTTTGGGTTCTAAACTGTTTAACAGCCCTTTTCCGTTTGCCATCTGTCATTGCTGAGCTTTTAGTGCTACTTCAGCTTCACTGTGCTGTAATGACTCAAATTAGTTGTGGAAGGTAATTTCGGTGTGTTATTTTATTGTTTTTTTTTTTTTGTCTGATTTGTGTCAGGCTGCCCAGAGGGGAAGAAAGTGGAATTCATTACAAGCCTGTTAGATGCCCTCACCACAGACATGGTCCAAGCCATAAACTCACCAGCCCCATCTGGTGGAGGGAGGTAAGAACAATCATTTAACACAGCGATGATTAGACAGTAAAACCTTGGTTCTCGACCATAATTTGTTCCAGAAGCTTGGTCGAACACCAAATTGGTCGAGTACCGAATTAATTTCCCCCTGTTGGAAATAATAGAAATAGAATTTAATTCGTTCTTGAGTGTGAAATTGCTTCCCATTTTATAATTGTAATGTTATTTATACATCACATTAAACAGAAATAAAGAAACAATAATAAATTGTATGTAAATAATAGTAACATATAATAGAATATAACCAATGTAATTTTTTTTTCTCCCCTTTCGGTGAACAGCTGATGGTGTGGAGGGGGGAGGGAGGAAGTCATTGTTTGGAAGGGGAGTCCCCCTCAAGCAATACGGGGGGAAACACGTTCACCACTTTCATACTTTTGTATGAGTTCCTTCTTGAATTTGATAGCTGTACGCACAGTTTTATGTTTCTCACCACTATTACTGTTAGACATTATTCCAAAGGCAAAAATAAATCAAACGACGTGCACACACAAGTCGCTCTCTGGATTGTACGGAGACCACGTGGCAGATCGCTTTTGGGTATCATTGGGTATCAACTCAGCTCTACTCTGCCAGGTTCGAGCTCGGCTCTACTCAGCTGAGTTCGAACTATGGGTTTTTGTTCGACCACCGAGTCGGGAAAAATTCAAACTTTTGGTTTGAGTACTGAATTGTTCGAATTGTGAAATGTTCGAGTACCGAGGTTTGACTGTACTTGTATGTGTGTTACTTATGGTTTTGCCAGTTTCTCAGGAGCCTCTCGTACTGATATTTATCACTTAATAATAAAGACACACATGGGATTTTCAAGAAAAGCTGTCGAAATGTAGTGTAAGGCAATAATATAATGAAAGGTATGCGAGGCAGGTTCTTCATCTGCCAATTCCACTTCAACACATTATCCTTTCATTCTGTATGTGAACGTCCTCTGCATCTCCAATGTACTCCATATCAGAGTGTGAAATAAACAGGGACACGCGGGGGGGGGGGTTACTTTTTCCCCAAGGCTTAAGGGCAGTGCAGGTGTGTGGCTCATTCTTAGTTCTTCAGCACATTGGCCGAGGATGATGATGAGTGAAACCCATTACATCAGTTCTGACTCTGAGGACACTTTGAGTGTTCAAAGGCTCTCCCACCAAAACTGGCAGCAAATCAGATTTCACACATTCAAAACAGAATACACTTGGACCGTGAGTGGATTTTTTAATAGTAGGAAGAGCTGATAGCTGAGTCACTGTCTGATCTCAACAGCTGTTAAAAATCTGCAACAGAACATCTGTACAAAAAAACTACAGCTTTAAAAAAACTGTGTTGATTCATGACGCAGCTTTAATTTTTATGTTAATTGTTTTTCCTCAATGTCAATAATATTTTTTTTTCTTGTTAACAATACATTTAAAAAAAAAATTGATTTGTTTATGTCTGCCGCAGCCACACCTTTTGAAACAGAAAAACATTTTTACGCATGTATTCCATGATCATTTAAGATTGCACAATAAGGTTCTCCAAAAACTTTTTTCCCCAATACTGTTTGTGTGAAACCGCAACAAACAATGACAAATACAATATGTGCAAAGTTGTTGATGTAAATGACTCGAATGTGGCTGGAGAAGTAATATCAGAATGAGCATTTTGCAAAAAACAAACATGTTGCAAAGAGTTTTTTTGAACTGATATACTTCCTAGAACTACAGATAATATAGATCCACGTTCTTAGTCCTCAATCTCTTGTTTCTACCAATTATACAGGTTTTACAGACGGTGAAATCCACCCTCTTTAATTTCATCCCTGCACTCTTTCCTGTATTTTAGTTTTTCTATTGTGATTATTGATTCATTCTCACTGGTATCTATCGGCAGTTGCAGTTTCCCCTCATGCCTGTCCCTTGTCCTTCTGTCAGGTTTGTTGAGCCCGACCCCAGTCACACCTTAGAGGAGCGGGTGGTGCACTGGTACTTCGCCCAGCTAGACAACAACGGCAGCCACGATATCAACAAGAAGGAGCTGAAACCTTTTAAGAGATACCTGAAGAAGAAAGCAAAACCCAAGAAATGCGCCCGCAAGTTCACTGACTACTGCGACCTGAATAAGGACAGGGCCATTTCTCTGCAGGAGCTGAAAGGCTGCCTGGGCGTCAGCAAGGAGGGTAAGGCGGGAAGAGGGAGGCGTATGGTGGAGAGTGAGTTAACAGGGTCGACGTGCAGGGTCATGACCCCGGTGTGAACCTCAGGCCAGCTGGGAAACTGTACATGTATAGACTCCCTGAACAATGTTTAGTGTGCAACAAACGAATGGAGGATGGGACTATTTTGAGTGTTAGAGCCAGTGTCGATGCACAGTCATGATGTTGATACTTAAAAATATAGATTGAATTACAGTAAATGACTAACAATAGGCTTAGACTCGATGTGTCCTTCCAAATTTTACATGAAACAATTTTATTGCGAGGCAGTTGGCTCAGCAGGCAGCAGCAATAAATATAAACAGGCACCGTATCATCAGGTATGGATAAATAAAAATGCTTTATTGGTGCAGGTTCAGTGGTTTGTTCCTGGATGCAGCAGATGACAAGGACAATTTATGGAGTTTGTTCGCTGAATTATACAACAAACTTGAGGGAAAGGTGATTTATGACCGGTGTTTATCTCTGATATTCAGTGAGTACAATATAAAATATAATGAATTATAAATGCACTGATGTGACTTTCAGAAAGCAACAGTTTTTTTTTTCCAGGATCCATTTTAGACTTAGACTTCCTTTATTGTCATTGCACAGACTGGGTTTTATTGGGTTTTTAAACAGCTAAATTGTTCATATTTTTATGAACAGGTTCTGTTGTCAGTAGTTCACTGTAGATAACTGCTGCCCTTATTTGTGTTAATGAACCTTTTTTTTGACTCAGACTTTATGTACCTCACTGTGTGGTCTTTATACAACCATAGTTTCCCAAAAAATGACATGGAAAAAAACAACAACAATATGCTGCTTGTCTAGTAGTATCACAATTTACTGAACGAATACATATACATATACGTACTGTATATGTATACGTATATGATACACATATACATATATGTATACAGATAATGTATATATATGTGTATGATATACATATACATCACAGTCACATTCACACACAGCTCTTGTACTAACATAATTATTTCCTAAATTATTTAAGAAAATGGCCAATGTAAACATGTACTACAAAAATCCGTACATTCCTTTTTTACTCATCATGTCATAAGTTTTAAAAAAAAGTACATTTGCTCAAAGTCAGTCAGAGGAAGGAATGAAGTTAATGCAGTGCATGTGACAAACAGATGTGTTGGCAGCTTAAACAAGGTACTCTGCTGCTGTCAGCATTCACTGATGAATATTTATACGGGCCTAATATATTAATGGATCCTAGACACTGTCTGCGCCGGAAAAACTGTAAGCACTCATCATGTGTTCACAGACTGGTCCTAATAGAGCGTATTAACAACTGTCGAAGGGCCTCGCTGTGAGAGGAGGCTGCCAGCTACAAGCCACATATCATTCAGCGACGAAAAAATATAGTACTCGTGTTGAGGAATAAAACTAGTGTTTAACAGGTTAAGAAGAAGCAAAAGGTCATGAAACTGGGATTTGTTTGAAAACAAATCAAACATACACTCACTGATGATCTTATTCATTTTGCATGCGTTTGATAAACTTCTGATACAATAATACTGCTCTCTTCACTGTGATCTCTTAAATGTGGTTTATTTGTCAATGTTTTTAACTTGAATGTTTTATGTTTTACCTGACTTAGGACAAAGGATGAAATTTAGCTTTTGTGCTAATTCTGGCATATTTATGCTGAAGTTGCAGTTGATGCATTGATTAATACACACACACACACACACACACGCACACACACACACACACATATATATAATAGATGGCGAAGTAAAGTAAGAAAGGCATGCAGATATTTTACTTAATTTCCTCTGCACTCTTTGCTTTTATGTTTTTATGGTTTTAATTGATGTCTGCAATAATGTTATGTTTGAAATGATTTATATGTGATTTTTCTTGTAAAGCACTTTGAGTTGCCTTGTGTATGAATTGTGCTATAAAAATTCATTTTACCTTGCCTTACCTTAATCAATTTCAGCAATCCACGTGAATCTAAAATGTACTCTTATTAACTCCTCATATGTGATGCTGATGTGAGAGGGTGAACGGACATTAATTATGTGTTTTTCTGTTTTTCAGGAAGTTCATCAACAAGTGGCAACCAAGGGACAAGGCAAGGGACAAATTTGTTCTGTAAGGCCAACTAATCCGCTTTGACTAACCATGCCTCTGGCTCTGAGCGCTCTATTGTAGACGCCTTCTTATATAAACCATTAGCATGCACTGTAGACATATGTGTTGGTTTTGCAGAGCTTTTCAGAAAGGTGTGAACACCCTCTGATCTTAAGCGCCCATCTGCATATGCACTTGTGTGGTCCGTGTGTAAATATGAGGTGGTTTATCGCCATCTGTTCTGCTCATGTTTTAAGGTGTGGTTCATGATATGCAATGAAATTATGACCTGTCACTCCATGTTTTGGCCCCAGTCATGCAAAGTGTTTCATTTTGATTAATATAGAGCTCAAATATAGGCCCAATTCTTTTCTGTTGAATTGCAGCCAATTCAATGTCGGTATTACATGCCCCATGATGAGATAATTCACTCATTAAATATAGGACTAATGTTATCAGTCCAGATTCTACTGGCAGAGCAGGAATGTGCACCATAACTAAAACTGAGTCAACAAGTAACAGTGGACAAACTCAAAATGTCCTTAGATTAGAGATGCTTTAAGTCTCAGAACACTTAAAAGCAAGCCAGCCATTTACTTTCTTATTTAGCTTCTTATTATTACTTGCATTACTTACATATTATTTATCTCTGCAATTACAGCTTTACTGTCAGTAAAGTCATTGTTGGAGAGGTGCAGCTCCAGACTGATGTATTCCACCAGATAAGACTAAAGGCTATTGGAACGAGGAGCAGAGAGTAGAATCCAAACAAATGAATATCAGGCGCTGCTGCACCTGAACTACACAGACGTATCAGCTGACACCCACACATAGGGGAGTGTTTTTTCCTGATGTTGGCCTGCTTTCACTTGGCCAACACTGGCAACACTTGGCAAACTGAATCCAAACCAGATTTGGATGTGGGTTTGGAATGTGATTTCAGTCCCATGTCCACAGATGCATCTTTAGTCTAGATGCTCTTTACACTTGGATCAAAACTCAGAGGCTATTTTGTCATTTTCAAACCAACTTGCAATGACTCCATCACACTGAGGATGATAGAGATGCATTAACTGCACGTGGGTAGATGTTGACGCCGTCTGCTGGCTGGGGGGAGGGGGGTACGGGGGGGGTTCTGTACTGGCATAAAGCCATGGAGCCATATCCTCAATGCATGGAAGTAGTTCATGGTGTCTATATGACTCCATGCAGATTTGGCGCTGACGTATGGAAACACATCCTAAGAGAACAGCGTCTGTAAAGATCGGACCTGAGTCATGAGTCCAATTTGCCTGCAGTTATGAGTAAAGCCACTGAATAGAACAAAGATGTGATTATTATTATTATTATTAATCTTTTAATCGCTGCTGTTGGGTCATAGTGTATCCTGCATCCCTCTCTTGTTCAATCTGATGGATTCCCCCATTGAGTCATTATTGGTCCCGTTGGTGCTGTTGACTCTGGCCTATGGACCGGTTCAGCGCCACTTAGTACTGAGCTCATGTGTTTATCCTGGCGCTACCACACCGCGCCTGCAGAACAGTGGCTCGAAGCGGGCATAACGTCAGTGGCTCGGACCCCCGGGCGCAGCTGCCAGGATAAACAGAGCTGGTATTGGAGGAGCAGAGAGGAGGCTCGGCCGGTTGTTTTTCCTGCAGTTACTGAATATCTCACCTTCATGCTTAAGAGCCGGAGGCAAATTGCTTGACAGTTTTATACATTTACTTATGCCGCCACTCAGAGAGATTTGTGAAAAAAAAAAAAAAAAGACTTGAGACATGAACAAGTGAAAGCCTGCATGGAAGACGCAGCAGCCTGTAACACCATATGGCACCATTCTGCCTCGAGTAAGATAGACGCCAATTGTGTTCAGGTATGACGGGTTGATCCTCAATGGCCTGGATCCCTTTAAGTCAAGCTGCCTTCGCCAAGCATTAAATCTTATCATGCTCAGTTGCAGCTTTGGCTCATCACCGGAGTGTTGTTGGACATATTTACAGTTTACAATACGTGCTTTTTGGTGAAGAATTGTAGTTCTCTGAGGCAGAGGGGAGCACATCTGTAAAATGCTCCTCGCTCCCGACACATTGCAACAGCGAGAGGAAAACATCTGAATACCTTGTGTGTGAAGTGTTGAGGTGCTGGAGAGGGTGGCATCCATCCTCGGAGGAGACTGGAAACCTCATTATACACCAGATATGTAACAGAAGCCCCAGGTCGGGACCGGAATGGGTCTGGTAGATCAGATGCTGGTCTCGCTCACTGTAATGAACAAAACACAAATCTGTAAGCGGCAGGGTTCATGAAGTTCTTTTCTAAAATCTTAATTTCATTTAGAAAGACGTAAACACACGTTTGTGTAAGTGCAAACACATGGGGGTGGGCAAGTAACAATGATTGCATACACAGACCCACACGTTCCAAACAGGGACAAACACTATTACAGGATATTAGAGGGGATTATTCTGAATGCTCACAGAGGTTTGTAGTATTAGAGGGCATCGGCGGTTTATGAGGATGTGCATTTGATAAGAAGTATTAGGAGCTATGCAGTATATTAACACTTGAACGAGTATCTCTATATTTCTTAATGAGATATACATGTAGAGTGAGTATATTGTGACTTAATGTTGCATTATACGTTCAGTTCCTGTTGTGGAGACATGTCACTGCAGCCAAAAAAAGGGAAGCAAAAAATATTTAAGCATTTCTAGAAGTAATATAAAAGAATATGCCATTGTTTTGACAGATCATCACTGTAAAGACATCACAGTCAGACATGTGGACCACTAACAGCCACTGTAATGAGACGAAATGTGTTAAAAAAACCCAAAAAAAACAGATTTGACAGAAACCTACAGGTTAATGTGGACAAATTAATCACTTTTAGTGCTGACAGACTCCCAAAAAAAATACACTTTAAATAGACTTAAATGGACTAGCTATTCTGGCAACACATATAATAGACAATATTCATCATTTAACACATGATGAATTACTTGGGGCGATTTGGGAAATATACTCCTGTGTTTTTATTTAATATATACAACCTTTCATTTGTGTTTTGCATCTGTATACATTCAAACAGAAGCAAACTCCTTTTTTTTAATCCATTTTATGTTTTAATAACAGTTGTTCTGATATTTTACATATGGGTTTCACTTACACTGAAGATTTGGAGCTTTTTTTAAAAAAACAAACAAACAAACAAACAAACAAACAAACAAACAAACAAACCACAAAAAAGCCAAGATATATGCCATGTATTATGATTGAGTATAGTTATTATTGACGGGCCCTTACAAGTATCTGTCACAAAGTTAATTTCCATCCCATTGACACCCATCAGAGGTGGACACAGCAGGACGTCTGCTACTTTATGTCCTGCTCTCATCCTCACTCATCTCCTTCTCTGCCTTCTCCTCTTCCTCTCTCGTCTACACGGTCTGGCAGTATCCGTCATTAGACAGGAATGAATGGAGGGCATTATGAGGCAGGCCTGGCACCGAAGCCACATGACCATTAGAGAGTCCAGAGTCCTGTCCCTTCAGTGCCAACAGCAATTACTCTACACCCACTTGTATTTTAATTACTGTGACATCAGCTTTGCACACAATTCTGTTAAACATAAACGAGGTCAGCGCAGAGGGCGCGCGGTTTCACTCCATCTCTACCTGTTGCTCTGGAGTTTAGCTTCACTACAATAATAGCAGAAGAGGACCAGAGTAAATGTTTCCCCAGGGGTATTTGTACTGTTGCTAAGATCTACTTATAAAGGAGACGGTGAAAAATGATCACTTGAATTCACATGCATTTTTTGAGATGGAAAAACAACCAAGACACAGATAGTAAAAGCAAAATAATGACCCTTTAAAACCACGTGCTGGAGTTGAAAATGTGTAAAAACTGATTTTGATGTATTGTATATATCCAATACGTCTGCATAAATTTGAAATGGTGATAAACCTGCTAGAAATAAGCAAATTTGTGTAACAGAGAATAGTCAAAAGTATCTTGGAGGTCCTAAAAACGTAACATAATCTAGTCACAACCTTATGTTTCATTTAATTTGTTCTTTCATCACTAAACAACATTTTAGCCTCATTTGAATGAAGGTTGTAGTCGATATTATGCATCATAGCATTGCAACACAGAAGTGAAAAAAACAAAATAGACTTGGATGTGAAGCTTTAATAAATATGATGATTTCTTTCGGCTTTTTCCCTTCCGGGGTCACCGCAGCGAGTCCTAATCGCATATTTGATTTGGCAGGAGTTTTTATGTCGGATGCCCTTCCTGACACAACCCATTGAACACTCATCCTGGGAGGTCCCCTATGCACCAGCCCAGTGCATTACCAACTGAGCTATCCAGCCAGACATGTCACAGAATTAATATATGCATAAAAATATAGAATAAAGACTAAACTTTACAAATTGTTTGAGACCAGTAAATAGAATAATAGGGCAAGCATTCAGACCAGTTGAGGACAATAGCATCATCCAGGAAAGGTTCCAAAAATAGTCAAAGATAGTGAAGTACCATTAGATCACGTCTGTTTGAAACATAAATGCTCAGTTTGAATGAATAGATATTTTAGCGGTGTACAATGATGTGACATCTAAAAAGATAAAAGTAACAGACAAATGGTAGTAGTTGAATTTTTTAACATCTTAAACTGCTAAGTGGACCTTAATAGTTGCTCTGTGTAACAGTTATTACAACAATAGTTACATATACACATGTTTTAGTTTGTGGTCCGTACCAGCAGACTTCAGCCGCTCAGAGGAGGGGGACTTGAGCTTATCTAATCGTGCCCCAAACAAAAAAGGTTGGGAACCACCGAGTTAGACCACCTTTCCTATTTTATGGACAAAGCTAACAGTAAACTCAGCCATGTGGATCTGTCCTCTGAGCCAAGTCCCTTTCCCTCTCTGCCAGCATGTACAGGTATACCATGATTCCCAGCTCCTCAGCCAAATGCCTTTATTGGCCAGTCCCAGGTGAGCCAAGGCGATTCACTGCGAGACGGGATCTGCTTTCAGCTCTTTATCACAAGTGGGGCCAAGGTGTCCAGGGAGAGGCTGAGGGGCTTTGTGTTGTTAATGGCTCAGACAGTGTCCTCAGTGACTGTGGAGCAGAGCAGAGAGAGGACCGTCCCCTCCTCTGGAGCCGGGTAATTACAGAGCTGATTCATCACTACTGCCACAGCTCGGCTCCTTACAACAGACACTTTTATCTGTGCCAAAGGGACGGACAAAATGACTTCGCTGCAAAGAGGTATCACTCAATCTTGGGGGTGCTGCATCACTTAACAGGTAGAGCTAATGATGCCAAGGTCAGTGGTTTATCACAGTTTAACGTACACTAGATATTCACAGTGCCACAATTCTTGATATTGAGCCGTAAGTTTGTGCTCAATTGTTTCTCGAAATCCACAAACTCCAGCTTTTTTGAAAATTTGAAAATATAAGTATTTCCTCTTGTGTTTTCATGGCAAATGAGTATTAGTATTAGTACAGAGTGAAGGGAAGCAGCGTTTCCTCATCAGGACAAATGAACCAATATATGATTATTTTCTATCTGTCTGTAGAGGGACTGCCATGTATTTTATGTCGCCATGGTGATAGATAGACCGGCTGGATAGCCCACTTGGTAAGGCACCGGGCTGGTGCATAAGGGACCTGGGTTCGGTTCGTAAAAACTCCTGCCAAATGAAATATGCAAATTGGATTCACTGTGGTGACCCGTGGAAGGGAAAAAGCCGAAAGAAATCATCATCATGGTGATAAATAGACCACATTGAGGAAGGCTGGATAGCTCAGTTGGTAAGGCGTAGGGGATATGGGGTTCGATCCCCGGTAAGAGTGTCCAATGGGTTGTGTTGGGAAGGGCATCCGGTGTAAAAACTCCTGCCAAATCAAATAAGCAAATTGGATTTCACTGTGGCGACCCCAGAAGGGAAAAAGCCAAAAGAAACCATCGTCATCAAGGAAGAGAACTGACGAAACTTTACTGCAACAAATACCACTATCAATTCTAAGTATCTGTCCGACACTTAAATGATTCCTTTATTGACTTTCCTTTATTGAGTCCTGATGTGGAATAAATGAATCATAGACAGGTTTTCATTGTCAGGTTTGCAGGGATTAAAACTACTATGCCTTTATCGTGTCTTATTGTGAAATGGAGACAGACTTAGGACTTCTTTTTTTTTTTCAGCCCTCCACCATTATTCCAGCTTGTTCCTAGTTTTCAGCAGTTTATGTCATCTCTTTGCGATGCACAACGGCCAGAACAACCAGCGCTAATTAAAGCAACTGAACATTTTTTAAACATATGATTTTGATCAATCGGAAATCAGATTCCCATCTGTTGCAACCGCGACGTGCACTTAAACATATCGAGATTAAATAGTTACAGTGGTATGTTCACACTCCACAAACCTACTCATGAGGCAGGTTTACAGCCATATGTTTGGGTGGTACTGTCCAGTCAGGTCTACAGTAGCCAATGGAGCATTATTTCAATTCTTGTATTATTCTTAACCACGCTACAAAAAATATACTGTCGTAACATAAAATTAAGAGTAAATATCAGTAATTGTATATTGTATATTTATTAGTAAGTAACAGATATGTAAATTTTAACATTGACAGGCATTTAAGAAAGTCATGCAGTTTTAAACTGGTTCTGTCATCTAAAACTGTCTTTACAGAAAAAGTAGATCTAAGTTTCTAACACGTTATCCTTAAAATCCAATCAACCAGATCACACTTACAAGTATCACATTTTCATTTAAAATCCTTTATGTACTCAGTGGCGCCAAATGTTCAACATAAAATCCAAGAACTGTTATTTCCTGGTCACAGAATGAATAGCTGGTTGTAATATTTTATTTTATACACTTAAAGTATATGTGAAGACATTCACTGCTGGGGTCACTGAGCTTGGAGTGAATTGTGATTTATGGCACTGTGATGGGGTTGTGATGCGTGACACCCCGAACAGAGAACCGGACTTGGGGTTGAACGCATCACCTGACGCTGCGGAAGCTTTCAAAGCACGTAGTGAAATCAGCTGTACTGCAATTTCATGGCTAACATAACCAGGTCCAACAGACGGCACACCTGCAACCACCCTCCCACCCCCTCTCCCACCACACACACACACACACACACACACACACACACACACACACACACACACACACACACAAGTAACACACAACTG
>JAPTHA010000016.1:12263344-12274407 GCA_029814585.1 Gymnapogon annona | reverse complement strand
AAGTCAACAGTTGTGTGAACCTGGAGAAAATAACCCACTGGATGCTCTTCTGTCGTCATCTGTACTTGTAGAAAAAAGGTTGGACTTTTCGCTTCTATCGCAAAAGACAGATGATGACAGAAGAAACTCTTGCCACAATGGATTTTTCCTGTACGACTGAGAGCCTTCACAAGCATATATACAGTATTTGAATGTCTATATGCTAAGGCCAAGTAATAGACAGGTCCCAACATGCCAATATAAAAGCAGATGTATTCAATAAATGTCCAACACGTAAGCACATGAGCACATAAAGCACACGAAAATATGTAAATACAAAATGAATAACAAACATCATGAACCTTTTTGCACCTCTTGAACCATGTGAAGAACTATTATTATCTTGGGGCTGTTGTGTCTCTGACCTTATCCATTTGCATTAGACCCATAATGCCTTGATTTACAGGTGTGTTTTTAATCCAAACTAACTGATTTTACTGCTCTTTATGACAAATTTTTATGACACTTTTAATCCATTTTATAAAAACAACAACCAAAAAAAAAGATTATGAGAATGACATAAAAATAAACTTCACCACCAAAAACAGTCTCTCTGACAGTTACAGCCACTCTTCATGTGAGAGGAACGCCAAAAAAAATGTGCTGACCATCAGACAAATATCTCACCGCTTCTATAAAACACTGAATAAACTAACATTTCCCTGAAGCGCTGGCTCGGGTCCAGGCCTGGCTTCCTCTGGGTCTTCGCAGGTAGTCTGAACTGAACTCTTACAGACCTTTGACACTTAACCTTCTGTGTCAATAGGATTTATATAGTTTTGTTTTCTTCAATATAATTTTAATGACTTCCAGATCATTTTCCGTCAACTAATTAAGGTATGTTGAGAACGAAATAACAGGTTTTACATTCAAATTTCCCAACAATCTTGGCGTATTCTTAGCAGAAGTAAGGAAACACACACTACTGATCACATTTTTTTTTTTTTTTTACAAATGTCCAGATCATTGAGGAGTTTTTTAACCACACCTGGAGAGCCAGACACAACCAGACGCTGCCGGATCACAGCCTGACTCTGCTGTGGTCGCTCTCTGTCAGTATTAAGGACTTTGGAGCCTTGCTTGGTTCATTGGGAGTCAAACACCTCGCAGATTCCTATGGCAGGTAAGATCCAAAAGGAAAAAATGGTCTCAGTTTGGCCCGTCATAGCTTTACACCCGCCGTCCCTGATCCGCTCTTCCAGGCGGAACTCTATCCTGATCGTCAACTGTCTATCTGTGGCGGGAGCGTGTCTGATGTTTGCCTCCAAAGCCAGCGAGTCCTTTGAGGTTCTCATTCTGGGACGGCTGGTGTTTGGTCTGTTCTGTGGACTGGTGATGAGTCTTAATCCACTCTACATCCAGGAAGTATCACCCACCAACCTGAGAGGGGCCTTCGCTACACTCAACCAGGTGTCCTTTGCCTCAGGGATCCTGGTGGGAATGGTGAGGACGCACTGAATGTTGAGTTTATAGGTTTTCTTGAGTGTAGCGGGCTTCAATTTAGCCTCAGTTCTATGGGCGGTGTTAGGATCAAGGCAGCAAAATGGAATCTAATGTGGAAGTATAGTTGTAACACCACTGACTCCAACACAACCCGACTCACACAGACATACATTGAAATTCTCTACGAAAATACAAAGTCAGTTTTATTTCCCAAGCTGTCATTCTTGACTTGGAGCCATTTGGTCAACAATCCCATTTAAGCTCCTAAACAAAAAACTGCCACAAGGGACACTTTTTCTGTCTTCATCCCGGCTGGATAGCTCAGTTGGTAAGGCACCGGGCTGGTGCATAGGGAACCCGGGTTTGATTCCCAGGGTGAGCATCCAGTGGGTTGTGTCAGGAAGGGCATCCGACGTAAAAATTCCTGCCAAATCAAATATGCGAATTGGATTCGCTGTGGCGACCCCAGAAGAGCAAAAGCCAAAAGAAATGATCATCTCATTATAATGGAAACCCCATCTGAATATAATTTCACATCATTGAAAAACAAAAGACAAAGTTTGATATAAGACCCTTGTGATTTTGAACTTAATGGTCGACCTATTAATGGGGTTGGATTAGCAGTGATAGGATGTTTTCCAATCTGAAGAGGAACTCCGTTAGTGTTCTCCAATTGAATTATTGAGGGAAAATTTAAGGAAAATAATATCTCAATAGGGGGCGGCCATGGCTCAGATGGCAGAGCAGGTCGTCTGGTAACCGAAGGATTGGCAGTTCGATTCCCACTCTATCCTGATCATGTGCCGTTGTGTCTTTGGGCCCATCCCTGTAAGAATGTGTGTGAATGATGACCCTGCGATGAACTGGTGACTTGTCCAGGGTCCCCCCCCGCCCCCCTGCCTTAGCCCTGAGTAGCTGGGTTAAGCTCCAATGACCCCCGTGACCCTGCAAAGGATAAAGCAGGTTGGAAGATGAATGAATGAATGAAATTGCAATACAATGGAATGGAATTGAATTGAACTGAATTCGACCATTATTCCCATCATTAGTGAAAGTTTACGGTGGATGACAATATTCTTTACATATGTACGTACTGGCTTTGAATACATCATGTAAATGTCATATATGAATATGTCATGTAGATGAATGT
Source organism: Gymnapogon annona (assembly GCA_029814585.1). Taxonomy (NCBI): domain Eukaryota; kingdom Metazoa; phylum Chordata; class Actinopteri; order Kurtiformes; family Apogonidae; genus Gymnapogon; species Gymnapogon annona. The sequence continues at coordinate 12,271,775 of JAPTHA010000016.1, read as the reverse complement.
TGTTTGCTGTAGGTGGTTGGTTTGGAGACCGTTATGGGTACAGAGCGCTACTGGGCCATGATGCTGTCCCTGTCCATCATCCCTGCTGCGATACAGTACCTGGTCCTGCCTTTCTGTCCCGAGAGCCCAAGATACCTGCTCATCAACCGGGGAGAGGAGACCAAGGCCGAGGCCTGTATGGGAGTTGTTTTGTTTGTTTTTTTCCTACATATTTTTTCCACTTCACTCCCCTAAGTACATTATTTATAGTTTCTAAATTACTTTTCCATAAACCACAGCAACATATAAGTCTGAGAAGCATTAGTTCTAGCATATACATTTATTGTCGACTCCAAACATGGAAGTGCACCGCATTAGCTTTTATTTGTAGCCAAGTACAATACTGCTTTATGGGTGATGTTGTTTTAACCCTGCAGCTCTTCAGAGACTGAGAGGCTGCACAGACAAGATGTTTGCTGAGCTGGAAGAGATGAAGGAAGAGGCCAGTCGCACACAGGCTGGCGTCACCATCAGCGAGTTCTTTAAGAAGCGTAGCTACAGGCAACCAATCATTATCGTGCTCATCGTCAACCTGGGCAGCCAGTTGTCTGGATTTAACGCGGTGGGTCGTGTGAACGCATGAGTCTTTTACATTATTGAGTAGAAACACACAGCGGAACATTATCGTGCTGGACTACTATCTCAGTCCAGTAAGATTTGCAGAGTTGAGGTCGTTGCTCCAGTGCTTTATCCTGTAGCTGAGAACTCCTCCAAGCATTTTTGTCAAATTTCAGGGCATTATGAAACACCGAGCTGAAATGAAACTCATATACTGTCACTCTTTTTCCCCCAGATCATCAATTATTCCACCAGAATGTTTCAGGCCAAGTTTGATGAGGCCAAATATCTGACTCTGGGTGTAGGGGCTGTCAATGTGGCCTTTACTTTGGTGGCTGTGAGTACATTGGACATTACACATTCGCATTTCCCCTCATATGTGGTTTTTCGTATTCAGTGGTGGATGTCAGTCATGGCGTTACCATCATGACTACGTGGACAACGTCATCCCTCAAAGACTGGACATTGTCACCAGTGAAAGATTAGTCTACTTGCAATACAACTGGCGTCAGTGTCGTGTTATTCTGTACAATCCACGGTGTTATTTTGTGGATTGTCGTGAACATTACGCCAAAATCTTGGATAAACATTTTTAGCGTTGCCACTTTGTATTCATGAATGATTTAGCAGCTTAAACAGCTGCAAGATAGTGTTGCATTCTGGTCTTTAAAATGACAGAAATATATGAGTGTCTGCTGTGCTATTTTTTCCCTCTCCAGTTCTTCCTGATGGAAAGGGCAGGGAGGAGGCGACTGCTTCTGACTGGTTTCATCTCCATAGCAGTGTGCAATTTGCTCATGACCATAGTTGACTCTGTCCTGGTAAGAACATTTTATTCAATGTAAATTATTATTCCTAGTGCAGGAGAAATCCCTGTTTATAGAATAGAATATAATCTGACCAATGCAAAACTAGAGAAATTCTAGCAAAATGATTGAAACAATGGGATCAAATTAACCAGGGCATGTTTTGGAGAAATCCCGGTTCAATAGAAGTTATTCAAAGGGGCAATTTTATATAATATTATTTTAAACTTACATTTATTTAACCTGGTAAATCAGTCGAGAATCATTTCTGTGCCTTCACTCTAACTATTACTGTCTTGTGCTGTGAAAATGACCAATAGGAGTCACTCGTCTGATTACGGGTTAAACTTCAGGGTCAAGTAACAGTCCCGGGTCAAATTCTTGCAGTCATCCCTGTTATAAAGTGACAACATGTCCCTGGTGTACCTCACCTCCACCCAGTACAGACCCCAGCACCTCCTAAACTCCCACAAGGACCAAGAGGTTCTGAAAAATGGACAGAAGGATAAGTGTCTCCATTTGGAGGACGATTGAAGTTTTTAACCATTTTAAAATGAAGATGTTACAAATTCCCTGTGGATTTCAGTTCCAAATACATTTCTTCACAGAATATCATCAAACCTGTCAAACTAGTAAAAGCTGCATTCTGTTGTGCAGCACGTGGTCCCGGAGCTGCGGATCCTGCAGGTCCTGCTGGTGTTCTGCCTCATATCGGCCTACGAGCTGGGACCCGGACCCATCTCCTGGTTTATCGCCGCTGAGCTGTTTGACCAGCCGGGTCGACCCATCGCCATGGCCTTCACCAGTATGCTCAACTGGGGAGGGAAGTTTGTTCTGGCACTCCTCTTCCCTCCATTACTGGTGGGTAAACGCCACTGGTCTGGGTGCTACGTGAACGTGTTAAATTCCTTGTATGCCTTTTCCAGATTCCTTACACCTCAGAGACGCAGCTGTTTAATGCAGGCAGTAAATCTGTTCAATTTGTCGTATGAATACACACATACAGGTCCAAATCTGTTAAATATGTGTACATTTATTGCTAAATCATCTAAAATGAGGCTGAAATAATAGTAGTTAAATTAATAGTTAACCCGGGAAACATCTGCTGGCTACGGAACAGCAGAGATTGCAGTCAAGCTGAAACAAAGTCCATGGAACCAAATCAACACCAACATTTTTGTTTTCCTCCTTTTGTTTTTAATATATGGGCTTTTTAATTTTGTTTTTATTTTTATTTTTTCAGCCGCCTCCTTTCCCTTTCCCACCTCATCACTTTGTGAATGTAATCTTTCATCTGCTATTACACCCACTGGGACTCTCCAAAGAAAAATATTATAAAAATACCTCAGTAAAATAATCTCTCTCTCTCTCTCTCTCTCTCTCACACACACACAGAAGCTTTGTGGAGCGTACGTCTACCTCCTCTTCATGACTGTGGCTCTGGTCGCCTTCACCTTCACTTGGATACGACTTCCGGAGACTAAAGGTCGCACGTTTGATGACATCGCTGAAGAGTTCAGAGGAGCAGAAGGGATTCCTCTGCACAATAGCATTGGATTCAACACTTTTACTTGATCAAATGTCCATCTCTTACTGGTCATGGTCATGGTCACAGCGTTGGAGGTAGGGAACAGGAAACCAGTGCATCAGACCCACTGGTATCAGCCAGTATTCACCTTGTTGACTCTCACTGGTATAAATAAGGCAGATGACAGCGGTCGATGTTAATCTGATCTCACTGTGTTACGTCCAGTGCTGTTTCATACACTTTTATGTAAATAACAATAAATACAGGAATGTGTCAGAAAATAATTATTCCAACTTTATGCGCAGACTATTTTTCATCCAATTACACAGATTCATATTCAGTCCAATCGCTTACAACTGCACAAGGTTACATGACGTTTGGATTTGTTTCTGGTACAAATGTTTCTCTGCTGTATTTGGTTTATGACCAAAACATGTCACTGTCAATTGCGTAAACAACTGTTACTCATGTGGGTAAACATCTTCTATCAATAAAACTGAAACCTAAAAAATAATACAAAGCTATCATTAAACCTGGGATTCAACCCATATAAATTCATGAACATATGAATTTAATCACCTTACGACTAGGTAGTTAATACGCAAACGTGATAAAACCAGATGACACTGATTTACATGGTTTCTCTTCCTGCTCCATTAAGTGGAATCGTACATGATCAATATCACTATCTGTTGTAGCTATTGTGGTTGGACAGGTTCACCTGTTCCCCTCGTGGACCACGACCACCAGCAATCCATGTTTCCCTGAATTTGTTGAACATACTCTTCAGTTCACTACAGATCTGTGAAATCTCACATATCTATGAAGTGATGTCTGTGAAAACCAGCCACGGCTCCGTGAATACATATGTCATTCAGTGTGATGTCTGTACAAACAAAGCACAGAGTGAAAAGATCCAAGAGATCAAATCCAGTCCTTAAAACACCAGGGGGCAGAAGTTAATCAGAATGTGAATTAAGTCTACTACAAAGTACAGCTCCACTCAAAGCCAGTGATAAATAATTCAACACATGTTCCAACTGAACATGTGCTTTGAAAATATTTCTATAAAATAAAATTGGAAATGTATAAGATATTATTTTTCTTTAGTTTTAATGAGATGTTCTGAAAGCTCAGTAGTTGAAGTCAATACTGTGTCTCTAGCTGTGATACAAATTAAGTATAAACACCACAAGTCTTTTAACTAAAGTTTTATTTCAAAGTTTTAGAAAATATGTCATAAATCGCAGGTTTTTGTCTGTGTATAAATAAGTCAAAAGCGCCATCTATTGGACAAAAGGCAACCAAACGTGAAATACAGGGCAGTCAGCAGATAAAAAGTACATTACCATTAACTTTATTAGTTTCAGGTCTAAATGTTGTGTAGAAACTGAAAATTGTAATATCAATGAATGTGTAAAAATAAATAATAAAAAAAAATATATAAAATCATTGTGTATTGGGGGGAAAATATGTAGAAAATCAAATCAAAGTTTATGTTTATTTATAAAGCGTCAAATCACAACAACGTTCATCTAAAAAAAAAAAAAGGCATGGCATTCTCATTCACCATGAAGCACTGACTCCAAAGGAGAACAAAAACTATGATTCAGCTAGATATTCACATCTATCAAACATATGACACGTATGAGTGCTTTTATGGAAACACAGTACAGAGCTCCAGGTGGGAGGGGCATACGGCAGGGGTACCCCAAGTCCCACACTGAGTTCCGCCCACCTGCATCTCCTCATACTCAGTAAATATGACACTGCGGCAGTTTGAGTCAGAACATGGACACCGTCATCAAACCAAACCTACTCATCCTGTCAGGCCTTCTGCTGTGGACCACAGGTAATAGACAAAGTCACATCACTGATTTACTCGGCCATAACAGGATAAAGCTGAATTTAGTATAGATGTGTGCTGCTGGTAATGATACCGTTGTTCAAACAGGGCAGGTTCATGGGACTTTTGTGGACCAGACGTCTCTGCTGTGGAAACAAACAGGTCAAACTGCAACCATGGACTGCAGTCACACCAAGAACGACTACTTCCAGATGTACTGGTTCAGACAGAGGCCGGGAGAAACCATGGAATTAATTGTTTTCACCACAGCTGGAAGTGAAAGTCATGACTTTGGAGGTTTCAGTAAACAGAAGTACTCTGCCACCAAACCTGACGCTCTGACTGGGACGTTCACAGTGAAGAGTGTGGTGGCTGAGGATGCTGGGACGTACTACTGCGCTGTGTCGAAACACTGTGACAGAGAATCATCTGAACGCTGAACAAAAACCCCTGCGCCCTCTGTTTGTACAACTGTTCCTCTCAGAAGCTTTAGAGGGACCTCGAGGACCACAAATATACTCTGATCACATGGTAGATCCCAACCCCCCCCCACACACACACACACCACCGCCACCACCACTACCTGCAGCTCAATGGATAAACCCAGAGTCAAACCGCATGTCAGACACACTTTGACTGTGGACATCCAGTTGGGTCGACACAGCCGCTCTCTACATATTTCCAGTGGAAAACCGGTAAAGGATACAGAGACCTCTTTAATATTTATTAGTAGGATGGCAAACACATGTTAGGTTTTATTACGGTACAAATACTAATAGACAGTTTGCTACCAATGCTATTAATCAGAAATAGATACAATAAGGTGAAAGGTAACACATAGGAGCAGATATTTTTTTTAATCTAATTTAAAACATAATGATAAATAAAAGCAGAATGTAGAGCAGTATAAATGCGTCTGCCATTCATTCCCCTGAGGTGACACACCCATCTGAAGCTCTTCACATATGATGCATTCCTCCTCCTGTAGCCTCTAAACTCCTCAACATGGACATTTACAGACACGGGTCTCTGAGTTTGTTAATTCTGGTCTGGTTACAAGGTAAGGTCTACATATTTTTCATTAACGCTTAAACCTGCTGGTTAATGAGTTGAAAATTAGAACGATCTACTGTTTTACACACAGGTCTGACTGATGGAAGTGATGTCAACCAGGAATCCAATCTGTGGAAAAACACAAGTGGAAATGCAACAATGCACTGTGACCACACCAAAGGTCTTTCATATAGTGAAATGTACTGGTTCAGGCAGCGACCAGGAGAAACAATGGAACTCATAGTTCATACAAGACTGTACAAAGACGATCACGACTTTGGAAGTTTCAGCAAAACCAAATTCTCAGCCACGAAGCCTGACGCTCACAGCGGGACATTCACAGTGCAGGACCTGGAACCTGCGGACGGAGGGTTGTACTTCTGTGCTGTGAGTGAACACAGCGATACAGAGACATTTAGACACTCAACAAAAACCTCAACAAACTGTTAGTATTAGTATTACGAGGGGGTGGAGCCGCAAGTACCACAAACGTATATCAATTCAACGTGTGGATCCTGACGGGATCACAAAACCAGTGTGTGAACAGGGAGTCAAAAGTGACGTGATATTTGAACAGGTCTCAGTATTGATCATTAGCTCTTTTGGCTATGGATTTCTATTGATCTTCTTCCAAACTGATCATGTATGTTGTTACTGATGTAAGATTCATGCATGAGATGAATTCATCATTAATTCACTTTAATTAAGAAAAAATCATTCTTGGACACTATTATTGCTGCAGTGGAATAAAAAAAATTATAATACAGTATTAATATAAAATAAAAGCTAATAGAGCAAAAAACTTTTCTAAATGTCAGCTGTCGAGAGGAACCAATGTATCTTTCTTTCTATTCTTTTTGCTATTCACTTCTTTACTAATTATATGGAGAATATCAAACCTTATATTAGAACAAACCTAATTATATGGAGAATATCAAACCTTATATTATAACAAACCTAATTATATGGAGGATAGCAAACCTTGTTTTAAATACATTGGACTGAGGCTAATGCGTGAATGAAAGCTTTGCTTCGAACATGTACAACAATAGAATAAATAAATACATAAATTCATCATTTCTCTAATGTACTTGAGATGGAGTAATTTGAAGAAAAAGCTCATGCATTCCTACCCCAAACTCATTACTAACACACAAACTACCCTCGTTTACTGTATATTAATACAACAAGTAGTGGATATAAATCACTATAGTAATTATGAAAGGTATAGTTCTACATCATTTAATGTAATGATATGAGAATAAAAATACACACTTCAATGAAAACATGCTGAATGGTTCTGATGATGATGATGCAAACACTGCTTTAACCCCCACCCACTCGTGCCGCCATGGAATAAAAGTGCACTGATGTCCAAAGGCAGAGGAGTAAATGCACCTGAAGGGAGAGCTCACACTGACACACATTGAACATGTTTATATTCTTCTTGTGTTTTCTTCATCTTCCTGGGAGTCGAGGTGAGAACAACAATATTAAACAAAACAGCTGAGCTTCTAATTCATAACTGATAAATGGTCTTCTTTTTTTTTTTTCTTTTTGTTTTTTTCAACAGGAGACTCTGATTCTAAAAGTGTGGTCCAGACTCCTCCGTTCATCATGAAGAACCTCCATGAATCAGTTTCCGGTGGAATCAGCTGTTCACACAAAATACAAAATCATGAACAAATCCTCTGGTACAAACAAGACAAACATGGAACATTCAGGTTCCTGGGATATCTCAATCTAAAATTCCCTTATCCAGAGCCCGATGTCGAGGGGAAGATCAGCTTTAATGGAGATGGTCGCTCACATTCAAGCCTCACCCTCTCTAACCTTACATCAGACGACAGCGCTGTGTATTTCTGCGCCGCGAGACCACACACTGCTGCAGATTACCTTCACATTCAAACAAAAACCTCCTTTATTTGTCTGAAGGACCCACACTTTCAGGCGTCTGAACACCTGCATCGTCTTAATGTGAAACCACATGTTTAAACTGACAGCTTTGACCTCTCCTGAGATGACTGAAGCTATAAGATAAACCATTTCCTGTTTCATACAGTTTCAGGTGCATTGAATATGAAAGGAAAAAAAAAACATCTCAACAGTTTGTTTGACATGTTTTAACTCATAAAGACCCGAATATCCACCAACCACCAAAACAATCTACTGATCTAAACCATTGAATACCTGGTCTTCCAATTATCCTGTCAATACACGTAGATAACTGGGTGTGAAATAAAGTTAATCATATTTTCATGGTCATAAGATATGACCCATTTGGATGTTCAATAGCTCTTCTACAACATTAAAACTCCTGCAGTTTCATAAATGACTGCGGTCATAGACACCTGGTTTATGTTCAGTAAATGATATACGTATACTGAAAAAAGTCATTTTTGTTGTTTTCACTGTTTCCAACATAATTATCCTGAAGTTTAATCGAAACTTCTATGAACATCTACATGATCAGTACATTACATGTTGGAAAATACCTGATTTTAACTGAAAATTGCACAGCACATAGACTTAGACTTCCTTTATTGTCATTACACACACACACACAATGAATCTGGTAACGAAATGTCATAGAATTGTCAG